>JAGQDJ010000115.1:0-175167 GCA_022885665.1 Triops longicaudatus | reverse complement strand
CCTGAAAAATAATCTTACGTCGAAGTGTCGTTTTCTAAAATAGGGCGATCTGCTGTTGTGCTCTCTTGTTCGGTTCCTTGATCTGGTCGTTTTGTACTGACCTTTCGCTCGTACGCGGACCTCGCGACTGCATCGGCCTGTAAAGTAAAATTATTAATTATTTCATAGGCACTTTAGTGTCTTACTTTCACTCCTGTTGTCGAAAACAATTGATTCTTTGCTAACGCGTCACTGATTTCACGTAATATCCCACTGTACATCTGTTTCAGACTAAGTTGGGCCGACTCGCTGACAGAGTCCAACATAAGAACAATAAAGCATTTCAAGCTATCTAAATGGACAAAAAGGAAGAGATAAGTATTTCTTAGCCAACAATAGAACCAGCTACCATGTTGAGAAGGGAGACCTTCATTAGAAATGTTTATGTTTAGCTGTGTAGCAATTCGCTTTGAACAATCAAGCGAACATCGGATAAACGCGATGGGGGAAGAGTCAGTGAAACAAACATCAATGCACGTTAATTCCTCCCTTTTGAGCAAGACCAACTCGTTTTCCTGATTATCCTGTCGTGTTGCTTTCATGAAGATGAGGTATTCCGTAAAAAAGACGTCATCCTTCAGAACAGTTTTATAAGGACCAAACCGTGCCCCACGGCCGCGTACTGACACATATGGTTGAGTTCCGATTTTGGGAGCCACGATTTCTTCCAAACTCTTACTGGCTAACTCTAAATTTAAAAAAAGGTAATAATTTTTATTTGGAAAATACAATTATTCATTAGTGTTTCGCTTTTCAATTCATTTTCTTGTAACTAAGAAAAAGCGTGTATTTGTGTGGGTTTTCTGTTAAGCAAGTTCATAATGCGAATTTCAGCTGCTTACCTTCTGGAGTCATATTAAAAGCAGTGAAAGCAATTTGGGATTCTGCTGATGACGAACTGTCCGTACTAGTAATACTTTTGGGGGTTTGGAACAATGAGCTGTTAGCTTCTTCCTCGTCGGATGAAAGTGTTAAACAAGGAGGTTCTTCCGCCTCTCGAGTTTGTCGTCTAACAACGACTGTTTTACGAACCTCAGGGCGAGATTCAGACGAGCAGGATCGACGAACCCACTCCTGGTATTTAGGCTGACATTTGACGATGCGAAGTAAGAGAAAACACGTTAATCACACAATACACAATAAATGAAGGAAATAGCATACTGTTAACGTGCTGCTCACGGGTTGAGGGTGTACCTTCCATTCACTACACACTTTTCGCTGACACCGACCGCATTTTTCTAAATTATACAAAGAAAAGCCACAGTAATTGCAGACAACGTAATGTTTGCCAACTTTTGCCGAAGAAACCTAGTTAAAAAGACTTTAGCTGTGGACTCCGTGGACTCCTGGTATTTAGGCTGACATTTGACGATGCGAAGTAAGAGAAAACACGTCGTTTTCTATTTCACCTTGACGTTTCCTACCTGTTTTGCCACGTCACTCCATAGGCGAACCTACCTGACCTTGAAAAAAGGGAGTTCAGAGTCATGTGCCTTATTTTTTATCGCATTTTCCCACAGGTTCAAATACCTCTGAGCCGTTTCCAACTTTTGTTCCGCTTCCATTTCTGTAAATTCCAAGAAAATAATTTACTCATCGTATCAGAAGTAAATGTAGATACACAAGCCACGTTATCTACTACATTTAAAATACAGTAGACTGAACTGGAGCAATCGAACGACAGCTGCATATTTAGAACAAGAACACTACAACAAGTTTACAATGACCGTAAGAGTATTTAGTTGTTTCACGTACTAATTAGTGTGAAATCAACTGCCTTATGTCGTATATGTGCAAATAATTTCGCTTGTAGGAAAAAAACGTATTAAAAAAGAAGAAAGCTTTTGTATGAGCACTATCAAAAAACCACAATTAAATAAATGAAGATTGAAAATTAAAATCAGTTTAGCATACATCTTGCGTACCTATGTAGAAAAAAAACTTTCATTTAAATCCTTTCATATTTCAATTAATTTCCATAAATTTTAATTGATTTTATATTTAGCAATTAACTTGGAAACAGCTTGATTTTTGTACAAGAGCATGAGAATTTTCTTTTTAACTCGGACGTGCTAAACTACATGAATTAAGAACGTGTGTTTGGATTAGTACTTCTCTATAAATTTGTACTATCCGTTACCCATTCTTGTAGAACCAAGCCGCAAAAATCGAAAAAATTCGAGAATCATGGCGCACCAGTGAACGGCTACACAAAAACAGAACAACCAAATATGTAAATACTTATAGATTAGACTTGGATCGACTTTCACTTTCTTTGACTTTGAATGGCTCTTGACGCATGTGATGTCATAAAATAAATGATTTCATTAAATAATTCTACTATCCCTAGTGTTACCAGTAACAAACAATGTGCAGTATTCTGTTTCGTTATTGAAAACTTTTTGCTACTATATCGGAAATTCTTAGTGAGTTCAAAAGCCTTCAGTTTTTCTTTTTCAAGCTGACAATACCTCGGATAGCTTTTCGTTTCCAAAATGAAAATTTTACCGAAGTTTGACGAAACCCAAATTTAACCATATTGTTTTACACCTCATTTTACAGCTATTGATGTAGTCTAATATTATAGTTCAGGAAACTTTCAGTAACTGGACATTTTGAAGGCCAATTTTGTCTCAAGATGACCTTCACCTACACGATTGGACGGAGTTATCCATGCGGTGCTCCGTAAGTCAAATGCGAAATGTATTTTCGAGCAAGCTAGATCGGTGTTAAACGAAAGTAAAAGCTATGCCTGGAACGAGATCGCAAGGCGATCTAGAAAGAGAGCAAATGGGCCAAGCTTGTTCCAATTCCCTTTCCCAAACCTAGGTATAAAAGTGGTCGCAAAACTAGTGTCAAATCAGTTCAGTTCCGTTCGCTGATACTTCAATCAACCAACCATGAAATTCTTCATCATCGCCGCTCTTTTGGCTGCTGCTGCCTCTGCTGCTAGTGTGTACCCACAAGCCTACCCTAGCTATGCCAAGCAGCCCGAGATCACCATCGTGAGCCAAAGCGATGTCCGCAACCCTGACGGTAGCAGCCAATGGAAGTAGAGATATGTCTAGTCCAATCTTTGGTCAGTGCTTATTCACTTTGTCTTAAAGCTATACTGGATCTGATGCCACTACTCGCGAAGAAGCCCAAGTCCAGAAGCAAATCGGCTACGAGTACGGTAACACCAACAAAGGCTCCACCTACTAGATTGCCCACGATGGCCAACGTTTCGCTTTGACCTGGGTCGCTAACGAAAACGGCTTCCAGCCCAAGGGTGACCACTTGCCCGTTGCCCCTGTCGAAACCCCTGAAGTCGCCGCTGTGTGGGCCACCGTCCGTACCCCCGTTGCATACCCTGCTCCCGCTGCTTACACAGCTCCTGCTGCCTACCTTGCCCCCGCCCGTTATTAGACTATCCTAAGAAATTATGTATGAATACATATTATCGACCATATTAAAATTACTATTCATTCAAGTAAATTCTCTCGATTGCTTGAATTCATATTGTGGATCTTTGAGGTTTTCTCTTTTTTTTTTCTCATAGATATTTCCTGCTTCTATTTCTGGTAGTTGATAAGCTTCTATCCATGTACTAATTTGTGCATCTATTCTTTTTTCCCTGTGATCTAAGACCCTGAGTACTACCTCGTCTTCATAGTGGCATTCCATCATTCTGCTACGGTACCTTAAAGCTAGTTCTTCCCAACTAGCTCTGAGTGGTGTTAGTCCTGTTGAGCACAGTAAAACAGGTATGGGCGTGGTTTTCATTGCCCCGAGGATTATTCCTTGTGCTCTGTTTTGAATGGTTTCCATGCGTTTAATCATGATCTTATTGGCGTCTTTAAAAACTATTGCAGCATATTCTAATTTTGCTCTTATAAAGCGTTAGCATTGTTTTTATATTTGCTCCCCAGGAAAGGCTAAAGAAAGTTAGCGCCTGATGGTGGATTTATAGTTTCCCTGGCTTCGCTGGATGACTAATGAATTTGCAAAGACTCCATAGGGGAGTTTGTTCGGGTCATTTTTATTGAGAAGTATTGTACAAAAGTTCTAAAGATATTTTTTTTATATTTAAACAGTTCCTATAAATTTCACTAGCGTTCAACAATTGATTGATTCCTTTTATGGCGTTCCAAAGCTATTTTACAATTTCTTGCACCAAGAGCAATACGACAAGATCGACAGTTTACAGTACATTCTGTCCTTTGATGAGGCCTTAGCTAGTGATTATAGCAAAGCTGTGGTGCAGGTGAGTTTGTGTGAGAAATGTTATGATTAATTTTTCAATGCCTTTGATTTTTTTTCCAATAGAGTACTCCCAACTTCGGTCCCGAGTACGGCGGCGCTCGCACATACGTACCAGGGACGCTCAATTTGACAAAAGGCTACCAAACCTTCCCGTAATTTGATGAAAACTACACGAATAAAGTGGTTTCATTTTCCGGGCCCATCTTAGCTGACTTGCATTTTGATCCAGAAAAAACGCAAAGAATATTCGAGATAATCTATTGGGGTTCCTCGGAAGCCAATAGTTTCGTGGACTACAAGTATGTTATTAAATGACATGTCACATTTCATTCATTGGCTTCGTCTTCTTTAATGGATTTCATGGTTTCTTACGATAGATCCGACATACTAAACTACGCTACGTTATGTGCTCAATCTGTCAGAGACAGGGAGTATAGTCAGAACTGTGTGAATTCGTACTCTTTACTGGTAAAATTTATTTTAAAAAAATTAAAAAAATAAGCGTAACTAAAAAAATCTCGTAGTTTGCGAAAGGATTCCAGGTTCCTGTTATGATCGTCGGTTTCACGACCTACGAAGGCGTTCCAGTCTGGATCGTGCGCTGCGACTGATTTGGGAAAAACTGGGGTGTAAACGGACACTTTTACCTGAAGCGAGGTGTAAACGCTTGAAATGTTGGATGAATCCGATCCAAGTTCTTGGTTAATTCTGAGGGTCTGACTCTGCAGTACCCATAGGGGTTGCAGTTTTCTACAGGCACTATTTGTACTTAATTTATTTGCACGTTTATTTAACAAAAGACTAGCAAATCAGTGTCTATCTTGACAATCAAAAGAAACAATTCTGAAGTTTCCATTTGCAATTAACTTTGTATAACGATTGAAATACATGTCGGCAGACAAAAAATTTGTTGATAGGGTTTGGTTTCGTTTCTTAACCGACAACTCTTAAGGAATATACTTCTCTAAAGGAAAACTTGTTTAATATGGATCGTACATAAATACCATATAAATAAGGAAAAAAGTGGTGAAGAGAAATTCAGAATAACGGAAAGAACATTGCCGTAGATATTTATATGAATTTTTGCAAAAACCTAAAACCACTAGCATAACACAAATGCCCCTAGGATATATGGTAAGACTCAAGTTTCTCTGGGAAAATGATTAAAGAAAATTTCGATGTTTTGTTGAGAAGACACACTTGGTTATCTTCACTGGTGTTTCAAAATTTGTCAAATATTTGGGTAAAATTGGTCTTACATAAAGTACAAGTTATTGTTAAAACTGCAAGAAAAAAAGCAACTTTCAGTAAAATGTCGAGTTTACGTGTACAAATATCTGTTAAGGAATGAAAGATAACACATATAACAGATATGGGAACAAAAATTTATGAAATAAAACAAGTTGGTATGGAATATTCCTTAATTTTCATTACTGCATTTTTGAGTGCTACCTGGCAGTAATTATTTCCAGTATTATTGCAAATATGTAAAACAAAAACGTTAAATACGTGGTCGATATCAAACAAACATGATTGTCAATTTCTTTTTTCACTTTACATGAAGATTTGCGATAGTCTGAGAAGGACCCATTAGGAAATTTATAGGAAATGTTTTCATTACTCATCGTTCGGCGAAAGCGCTCATTTTTTTTCAAGAAATTTATTGTGTCAACTACACGTTGCACCTGTTTGTGGGTAGTTTAACACATTCTACTGTAACGTATAGCTGAGTGAATTTTTAATTTTAGTGCCAATAACTAAGCTAATTACTTAAAACGAAAAAGGCTGAAATGGCACAGGTATAAACCCAAATTTCAGTTTATGACATTGACAGCTGGGTACTAATTCACAAACGTCATACTTACATAGTAATAAAATGTTTTAAACGATCACCAGGCGTATTTAGTATCAAAATAGGGATGACACCTCCATTTCCGCATTCTTTCCCAAGAATTCTTTCAAACAATTTACAATAAGCTCTTACAATTCTTTACAGTAGATTCCGTACTTGAAGTTTCTTTCGATAGGAAAGAATTTTGAATAACGATGTCTTCTAGAGCACTGATACAATTTTTGTTTGTAGCAATTTTAGGTATTCTACGAATACTTTACCAACAATTTTCTATTATCAGGTAACCTCACCGAACCTCACTTAACTTCACGTAACCTAACATCAAATCACCTGACCTCACCTCACTGTAACCTAACCGTGCCCTAACATTAGATTTCCATATGGATGTCCTTAAGCAAATCCTTGTAACGTTACAAGATTAACAACATATGAGGCAATATATAACCTTACATTCCTAAGGTTATTTAAGACAGGGGACGTTTGGTCACCCTACCGTAAAAACATCAAAACCCTCTGATGGCTGCCCTTCGTGTAGACGATTTTACCCAAACATCGTAAAGGTTTGGCAGCTTCGAAACCGTTAATTATTATTTATTGTGCTTCGTTAAAATCGGCTTCAAAATATTCTTGCCGTTCGGACAAAAACCTGGTCAGTTTTGCTTTTAGCGCCGTCTAAGAATAAATTAATGATCCAGGGTACTGTCACTGTCGTGTTGTTAAATTTGTCGTTGTACTGTTATGGAATGAATTTATTGCATCATGTTCAGAATCGGTCAAAATTCGTTTTATGTATCACCCGAATTTGCAAGGTTAAGATTATAAAACTGATGCGTAACGTGACATTTAGCCACGTCAATAAACCGAAAATCTGCAGTAAAAGAACAAAACTTTGTTCTGTCAATAAGACTGGCGCTGGCAGACTGGTATATTAGTAAGACAAGCAGGTTACAGTTAATATGTTTGAAAAAGCTTCCAAGTCCTGAAAACTAACGTCCATAGGAAAGACGGCCGTCGAGACTGACGCAAACTCGTTGATACTGGCGTCTACAACACTTTTGCGTTCCAGGACAATCTGCATCTCTCACGCAAGTCGCTATATAGCCACCAGATGAACCACCGCCTCCGTAACCGAACTCGTTTCTGCCGTAATAATCACGTCGTACAGCGGCACCTCTGTAATAGACGTCATTTGGGCCCAAAGTGGTACTATAATCCGCTGGACAGCTGCCCGATTTTTCATATATTGCTATGTCACCTATTGAAACAAAATACATTATTGGAAAATATTTACCAGTTATATTTTAATAAATACAAAAGTTAAAAATATTTAATTTACATTTTAATACAACACTATTAAAACGCTATAATAGCTATAAAAATAAATAACTATAAATATATTTAAACTCGGTGAATTCGTAAAAGACTACACTTACCACTTGACTTAGGACGCGCACAGATGAAGCTACAGCCAAATGCGCAGCATTTATAGTCAGCAGTGCAATCAGTATCGTAAGTGCATTGCCGCGAACATGTTTGCGAAGAATATGGTGAGGCATATGGGCAAGTACCAGCTCTGGCATATCCTACAGTGCCCGTGACTGATGATCCGTAATTACCGTTGGCATATCCATTTGTCTTAAAGCCGTAACCACTGCTGTAGCCTTTATTACCGTAGCTGTAACCATTGTTGAACCCACTATTACCGTAGCCGTAACTTCCGCTGTACCCATTGTTGCCGTAACCGTAGTTTTGCCCATACCAGTAAGGACTACTATACGCGTAACCGTAATTTAAGCTTGGCGAGCTCCACGAATAACTGCCAGAACTTGCTCCAGCCGCGGAGTAAGGAGAAACTAGAAGGAGCAAATACTATTTTCATTCAAAATGGCGGTCATGTGGACATTTACATCCGTTGAACTGAACTAATTTTTCAGAAAAGACCACAAATGGTAGGATTCTCATCGTACTGTGTTGATACGACAATGAAAAACTGTGTTATTATCTTTAACAACATGGCTAACAACTTCGAAACACGTTAAAATTTTACCCATTTAATATATGAAAAGCATAATGATTTAGTGTTAAACTGGAAAGATTTTTAAACAATTCAGTCTTACAAAGAGACGAGAAATAAACGCAGCAAATTAGCTAATTTACTTTTCTGCTGCCGATTAGCTGAATTACTACTCTGCAAAACGTTACTGATACCACGATGCGATTATATAAACTCGAAACTCTTAGACTTGTAATTACTGCTTAAGCTATTTATGCGGATATCGTTTGCACTAATGGCCATGGTCTCAAAGTTTGTACTGCCATCTATGAATTTATTCTGGAAGCTGTTCAGTTCCATCGCGGTTTAAGTAAGCTTTTTTTACCATTATCGAAGCAACACGCCGTAAAACCCTGATTACAGCACAATGTAGCTTGGTGGACAAATGCTGGTGTACACGATGAACAAGCACTTAATTGACTTTGCGTTAGAAACAACCTTCCCATGCTTTCCCATAATGCAGGTGTGAGAAATCGCGTTTTGGGATCTTCATCAACAATTTTCGATTCGACTGGCGCAGCAGAGTAGTTCAAATGCGTTACTGGTTGTCTGCCAGGCCAAGCTTGATAAGATGGCGCATTTACGCTAGCAATAGGTTCCACTTGCACTACTGTACTTGAGGTCAAATCGCGTGTCTGCGCAAAGCTCAAACCCAGGTGAAAAACGACGTATGCCCAAATGAATGTCATTCTTAGGCAACCACTTTCTAATACTAACTTAACCGGCTAGTGCAACCGAATTTCGACTGGTGTATGACAAACTTTGTAGTCCTATTTAAAGGCACGAAACTTGTAAGGAAGCCCTGCCCTTAAAACTTAAATCGTTGAGCCATTATTCTGCCAACTTCCTCTTTTCCTGTTCCACCTAAACAAGCGTAAAATCTTCCAGAAAACCTCTGACGAGAAGAAAAAGAATAAAAAAAAGTACAGCTTTGTCGTCACAATGAATCCTTTGGACTGTGGCTCGTTTGCAAATGTTACAGTTATTGATTCTCTTCGAAGAATTCACCGCATCTCGAAAGGATTGTTTTTCCTTAATTCGGTACTTAAAGCCCGATCCAAAAGACATACCCGGTGATGTGACAATGTTACATATCCTGATAATCACAGAATTGAAAACGACCTGGTTCTTGTTCAGAAGACTTCTGAACATCACAATTAAATTAAGATGTACAGCACTTTTTATGTCAATTACCCAGTTGGCCTTTTACGTCTGCATTCAAATTTAGACACGCTCAAACAAGAAGTTATCATTACTGGGACAAATATAGGCATCAGTGTGATGTAATATGTGTTTGCGTTTTGTTTCTAGGCCCTCAATGTAAACCAGCCTAGGAAGCAGCCATATGTTAGCTTCGCAGTACTTGCGTAATTGTTACCCGACGACATGTACTCGCGGATGTTTTGTAAGCCACAAGCATGCGTTCCGAAACAGGAGCTTCGGTTATTAGGCCTGTGGCCTACAGCTAATAGTAAATTCCTCATTAAAGAAAATTGTAAAAAAATATAATAAATATCCTCGAATATCGTGAAAATAGAAAGTGATAACAAAGGGTCCCTACTCATAATTATCAAAACTAAGACTCAGTGTGCCTATTTATGCAAGGCCATGTCTTCAGAATTGCTACCTTGAGCTGTCAAGCAGTTGTCACACATCTCACAAGACGAAACTCCACAGGTTGTTGTAGTCTTGTAATGAGCAGCACCGAATTCCGTAAAACCTGTGGAATGTATATTGTCAACACGAGTGAAAGTATTTTACCTAGCTAGTTTAAGGACAGGAAATACACCGAAACGCCAGTCATTTGTTTTAACAGTTTCATACTCTACGACGCCCTTCCTTCCTTTTTTACCTCACGTGCTTTTACCACGTACGACGTGTACAAAAACCTTGAGATTGACAACCAATTTTTTTACTCAGCACAATATACTTTCTTTCTTAAAACCACAATCCGCACAAAATACAGCAGTTATGCTAAATATGTCAAACGCAGCTCTGTATGTACGATTATGGTAAGCCGTTTTCACAGGAAACGCGTGGGTTAAATTTTGAAAACCTTTGTAACGTTAACCACGTTTACAGCACGAGGCTTACCCTGGATAATTATCCAAAGTAAAAATGTTACTGTTTTAGAGCAAATGCACAATATGTAACTTATCTCTGATACACCAAACAGGATTCACTAAGGTGTAAAAATATCAGATTATTGAGAATCTAACATTTTGGCGATAATTAAATAATTAACGTTTTCGTAACAATTGATCAAGATAAAATCTCCCAGGACTAACATAATTTTAATTTAATGTTAACCAATTTTAAAATCGCCTTTCACAAGTTCATGTTCTGAACGCACAAAAACGGCAATAAGTACAGCTTCGATAGTAGTTTGCCATTTAAAATACCCAGAGTAAGTCTCGCAGTATGTACACGGTCTTGCAATATGTTGACATCGGGTTAAATGCGTAATTTCCCATCCACTAAGGTCTATTTGCTTCTTTAAAACTGATCTCATTTTCATTACCGGGATAAAACAAGCTAAAGGAGTACGAATTTTTAATAACAACGTTCACTACTACAGAGTACTTTCTTTACAAAACAACGTTAATTACTTTTCTTTAACTCCGGGTTAGTAAACATATCGTGCTTCTAACCCAGATCTTTTATTTCGTGTTAACAGAATAAGTTTCATAAAGACAACTAGACCTTTCTTACCCATAAACTCCTGCAGTTATTTTTTAAATGTTTTCCTTTATTTACCGTTTACTCTTTAATCTTGCGTGTGTTCTAAGTGTACCATGTAGTATTGTCAACAGTGTCAAGGACAGGACGATTGCATGAAGTCATATTTGGTGACGTTTCGAGATTGTTGAACTTCGAATGACACTATTTCTTTTTATAAATTCCTGTAAAAGAGCTCAAGCCTACATAATTCTCTACAGCGTATAATAGTATTTAGAACCAAAATTTGTACGCTACCAGATACTTTTCTCGTAAAGAATTTTCATAGCTTACATAAAATCCTTGCACTGCTAATTAATTCAGGATACCCAATTACGATCTCAATGGACACTCCCAACAAAACTGCACAGCAACGAGCAAAGAAAACAATCGCACGTAAGTTCTGCCAGAGCTGTGTTAACCTGCCATAGTACATGATTTACACGCTCTTCAGGACAGCTTCATCTTCACTAATTCAAGCGACAATTAGCACGAAACGTACTTTTGATCTCCAGAACAACGAAAATACAAACTTTGATCAATTAAAATAATTTTCTGAAGCATGGCGAAGTGCTAGTCTCACTGTGAACCACCATAGTAGCGACCTTGGGGCGGGTTATTCGGATTTGACGACGGTTGGCTTTGAGTATAGACCATTCGCTGAGATTGCGATGATAAATATGCGGTCTGAAAAAAGAAGGCGTGTATTACGAAAAAGAACTATGACTAATTAGAGGACCCTACCATTGGTGTCGTGGTAGAATATACAGTTATTGACCCAGGTGGAGGCTGACTTCGTGCAGGGTGACCTGATGTTATACTTCCTCCTTTGCCCTACACAATTACATAGCATTAGACGTCATCATTATACACCATTGTAATAAATGTAAAGGAGAAATAATGATTTAATAATCGTGAGCAAATTTTCTTCCTAATTTTTCTTCTGTTCTATTTCTTATTTACTTTTGTTCCTTTCTAAAGTTCATTTGTTTTCAACTATTACTGTTTTTATAAATCGAATTCCTTACATTCTTTGCTGACGATAGGAACTATTGTGCGAAACAGGGGAATTTACCTGGCCTGGTTGAACAGGTAACACAGGCTGGTGCAGTGAAGGCGCGGACGGGTGAGAAAGAACTTGAATCGGTCTTGAATGCGACGCACTTGAGGCTGGAACAGAGCCCAAGTGACCGTGGCTGGAGCCTGGTATGTGAGGATTGAGATAATGCTCCGAGGGTCGGGACATTACGTGTTCTGCTAGCCCGTGCAAAGCGCCTACATAGCCTAGAACGCGAATATTAAAAATCCGAACTAGGCTAGACGAAAAGTAAGATTTGTTTATTACCTCGACCAGATTGAGACTGTGATTGTGAAGCATACAATGGACTATGCTTCTGCTCTTCTTTGCCAGTGTAGGTAGCGCCACGTGTGGAAGAGCTTCCTGCGCTTGAGTAACTAATCTGCGTTGGAGGCGCAGGACCATATGACAAATTCATATTGGACGCATTAGATCCAGAAGGAGCTCCGTGATGTGGATAGTACGAGCCATAGACAACAGTCGGAGCAGATGTGGCAACTAGAAAGAGAATTATTGAAAAATGAACAAATCACTGCCTGAATTTGGAAAAAAAATGAGAAAAATAACACATAATTGAAAGTTAAATACAAAAATACGACAACTAAGCAGTGGGAAATAAATTACGCTTGAGTTTTTCAGCTCGTGGTACTTCTTGAGTGGAAAAACAGTACTTTCGTACATGCATTAGTTCCAGGCGCCTAACCTTACGTTAACTGGCCTGAGTTTACCCAACATTCCGTAAATTTAAAAAAATTTTTCCTGATCCAGGTTAACATCAGCAACGCAAGCGTATGTAACTAAATATAACCCTGAACTTACTTCACCTAATTTTACGTGAACTGACTTTATCTGGCCTGCAACCTAATCAAATGTAATGAACAAAATTACTTCACTTTACATAACCTAACTTATTCCTATTAATTTAACTTCGTTTAACCTCGTTTAACTTTAACGAACCCTGATTTAAAACAAAACTTTGCGCAACCTGTTATAAAAATTAATTTAAAGTTTAACGAAAAATATAATCTTATTTACATATCCTATACCTACTTTTACCTTACGTAACCTAACAAAGCTTGAAAAAACTTAACGTAAATATATTAATGTGACCAATACCTAACCTAACACACCGTTACAGTACAAAGTATTAAATACAGTTACGGTGCCGAAAACCAAAATGAATTCAACAAATGGGCCATATCTGCAATGGTTCCATAAATAGTAAAATTGTTACAACGAAATTATCCGAAGTTCGTTTTATCAGACGTTATTTCAACACATTTACATACCTCTGTACCTTGTATCCATCTACTATAGAAGAAAACGCCTTATCAAGCATTCGTTACAACGACTCTACTACACTGTAAATTCCGCTTATCCGCGATGTCATTTATAAGTCACGAGCCCTTTTTCGAAAAACTAGCAAGTTTTTTTTAAGGAAATATAACAATTATCTTTAAGTTACTACCAAGAAGAACCATTCCGCCTTAACGACTCACACGGTCGAAAAAGAAGTCGAATGAAACTTAAACAACAAATGGGATATGGGCTTAAGGATACAAATCGAGACAAAACAATTTTGAAAATACGGTTACATCACACATCAACACAAATTAAACTTTCGGGAGCTACACGACGGTGTAATCATTTACAGTTAGTGGGAATACCTGGATAAGGTGACGAAACTGGGATACCTTTATAGTAGCTTGGGTGGTATAGCTGGGGTGGCGGTGAGGGCGTGCGTGTTCTTTTCTGTGGAACCTATTACACACAGAAGGCAACGTTACCATTAAAAATGTAAGGATATTTTTTTGAGAGGAGTCCAGCATAAATTACTTGTGAAGTAACGGATATGGAATGAGAAAGTTGTTGGACGGGCGGGGGACCAACTTTGTACATAGGTCTTGGAGCAATGGTAACACCGGGAGCTTGGGCGTACAACTGGGGAGGGTGAGACCCAGGCAAACCAAGAGTATTGGGAGCGTAGCCGTGGACTGCCATCATTTCGCTAAGAAAGATTACAGCATAAACAATAGTAACAATTATAGATTTGTACTGCGTACTTGGATTCCTTAATTCTTCTTCTGGTCTCGTCCTCATTGAGTACCTTTTTCAACTGAATAAACAATTGATGCTTGTCTTCTTTGAGCTGCGCTAAACGCGCTTCTAGCTCGGCCAGTTGTTCTTTAGTTTCTTCCAATGTCATTTTGTGCTCTTTTTGCTGGTCTTCTCTTTCTCTTCGTTGTCGCTCAACTTCCGCGTCAGCCTCTTGCTCTAAGTAAGTGAACAATGTAAAAATGTAGGGCACTTGTAGGTAAGTTACACAACGGCAGTGTTAAAGAATACTCACCTTCTTTTTTCTTTTGACGTTCGCGCATAACGTGAACCTTTAAGGAATCGTACACTTGCCTACTAATCTTTTGCCGTTCCAGCACAACAGCGGGCATTTTGGTGGTGTTACCTTACAATTTTTTATAAAGAAAACCGCTTACAGCGGAGCGACAATTGTGTTTGTTTTCGTTTCGAGTTTTCACTGTCTACAAATCAAACGTCTTTCCATGCCTGTAAACACAAAGAAGCGGATCGCTTATGTTTTATATCATATCGTAATTCGTCAGAGTCGATTTCAATAATTGGGAATACCTACTGCGGGGAAAAATGCCGATACGGCCCAGCAGTGACCATCCAATTCGCCAAAAAAGCGTTTAAAAAAATTCAGTGGGTGAAATTCTGATAGAGCTATTTATTAACTTACGGCCATTTAGATCTTAGTACGGCAAAAAAACGGACGTTCTGAGAGTCAAAGTATGGGATGTTCAGTTCGCAAGGACTGCCTCGGATAGTACATTTTCGGAAATCTGGGCAAATCTACTACACATTAATTTTGGCATGTTTGAAATGCCTTGTTAATAATTCTTTTAATATACTAGTGTCGTCTGTGCGCTTAAAAGTTTTTCAATCCATTTCGTATAATGAATACAACGTGGTGATGTGATGAACAGTGTAATTGCAATATTTCACGCATTTTCTCTTGTCACTCAATGAACGAGCTTAACAATCTTACCTGTAATTGTTAGTTCGGAATTTATTTAGGCTCTCCATTACGTCGCTTCGTGTTTCGAAGAAAGGAAAAATAAGAATATAGTAATATGGTAAACCAGAGCCCACCCTATGTGTTAAAATGGTATGGAAGGAAAATAAAGTCGTTAGCTTAAATGTAACGTGGCGCTTTGTGGGTGATTTCACATCTAGGAAAATAACCCATCGATTCTTTGTTATATTACAGAATATCAAGGCCGTGGCTAGGATTTCGGTTCAGGGGGATTAAGGACTTCAATTTGCCATTTTCTCAGCCATGTTTCTGAGCTACCACGTCATCCATAAACAAAAAGGATGAAGATTCCGGGATAGCCAATGATCAATCTTGAGAATATTAAGTTATGCTAACGATAGCCCAAAATGTCAGCTGCCTGTTATACCACTTTTGGGTAAAATTAATTCTTCGTATTTACTTCTCTGATATCAATGAATGCAAATCTGTCACGTAAATCAGGTAAAAACGGCAAAATCGTTCTGAAGTTAAACTTACTGTGGGCTACAAGTAATTGAAGGCGAAATGGGTCATTGGGTACTGGAAGGAAAAAAACAGCTTATGTCTCTCGCACCTGCTAGTGACATACAATGTTGCCATGAAAATCATTATGGCGGCTTATGCGTTATAAGTTAAGCTGGCCTAACTTAATACTTTTAAAAGATCAAAAGGCAATAAAAAGATTATAATAGTCTATTTAGTGTTAGCATTAGTAAAAATATTATGAAGAAAGTATTATTTTTGACTGGTTATTGAGATTTATGTGTTGAATAAATCGTGGAAGTTTTTGCACCCAAAATGACAAACTGGCAAAACTCTTTTACGTGCGGTTTAAATTGAAATTTCGCACGATAATAACTCTGGAATGACTCGTCACAAAAAAATTGAAACAAAATTCTGTGTTCTTAGAATAATTTGTACAATAAGAAACCATCAAAATCTCAATGGGTGTTTTTGGGGTCCATTGCCCTGTAACACTTCAACAAGGTCACCTAATGTATTAGACAGCTAAGTTTAGAGTATCTTTGCACGAAACATAAGCGCATTTTATACCGCATACCCCTCATTCAAAAACAAGAAAGGTCAGTAAGAAACCTCTAGTGGTATTCATGATACTTTTATTAAATCCTAGCATATCATTAATGAAACTCTTAATTCATACAGCAAGATGCCTAACAAGGGGCCTTGGGATACAATTTGAAACAGACGCTCCGTTTTCTGTAATCTCACCAGGCAAAAAGATTATCGAAATCAACACGGCAGATTATATTTTAAGCCAGACTTCTACAAATAAGAACGTCAGGCTGCCTAAAATCTCCGACGCAGAAAACTTCGTCCTTACTTTTCGTAAGGAAGCCTACAAAGTAAGACAGTTTTGCCATAGCACCAAAAGACTTCTGGAGTTAAAGATCAAGGTGTTAAGATATTTATCAATGATTCATCAATCTGCTCTCTGGTGAACCGCTTAACAACGCATCTGTAGATTTTAAAGCTACTTTTCTTAGTTGAATAACCCTCTTATGGCATTATGGATAAGACGCAATATCGATAAACTATCAGCACTCTTAAAGAAGTACCACGATAATTGTTTCAATTCTACTCACATACACCACGGTGAAAGCGACATACTCCCTTTGCTGTAGATGCGGGCCTTTATACGACTAAGCACGGGGCGTCGCAAACGCTCCCATCAGTCTCGTGCATTAGACAACAAACGCGTTACATCGCACTTTTGATTAATATTCTGTTAGTGAAACGAATTATTTAATATTTATAGTCTAATAATGAAGTAACTAATACATTTCAAAGATACATTTCTTTAAGAATTATGGGACATAAATACTGATGCGTGAACTAGTGATTAGAAATACGAGTAGCATGGCGGGTACAAACGTAAAGGGCTAAATCGGAGGCAAGGACCTGGCGTCACCTAGTAACTGCTACCTGACTAAAAATCTGTCGCGCGATTCAAATGGGCTACAATGAATTCCGTTGAACTCCCAGCCAACAATTAAAACAGCAAAAGGCAGCAACCTTGTGAGGTGTTCGTGATTATTTCTACTTCAAAATAGGAAGAAAAGGTAGTAAAATGGCAAATCTTGAACAAGCAGTGTTAGGAAAGATACAAAAAGGCTATCCCGCTAAAATATGGCCGGCATTCCGTTTTGAACTGGGGAAAATGATCATGGGTGAACAACTCGTACCGGTGCCTGATCTCACCCAAATTGAGTCATACGATCTGTTCTGTATTTTCGTCAAATCAAACAAGGTAAGAAGATGGTAATAGATTCACACGGAGATAACAGCCATTTTCGTGTAAAGAACCCTTTGGACAAGATTAAGAACCCCAGCGGAACTTATCGGATGGTTGGCCATTTAGCCGACTTGTGCAACAAAGAGAAGTCCAACATTGACCTTATCTTGCATGCTGGGAAGCCTACTGTAGAGAAACTCAAGATTCCTACCACTTTCGAGGTAACAAATATAGTAATCTAGAACTGGATAGTTTAACGATGAATCTTATTTAGTGGCGCGCTGGATCGGAGAAAAGTGGAAAGTTTGTCAAACTCAGTGTTACCGGCTTGCAGAAAACTGTGGTCCCTTTAACGCTAGCCATGGGAGATTTGGTTTTGGACATGACGAACCGATGTACGGATTACGCGGGTTGGGTTGTGACATATTTTCAATTTTCGTCCCTCTCTTTTTGCAGATCTCAAAGAGGCCAAGTCCGTTTACATTATCAGTGATGTATTGTACGCTGACAGCTTGGAACTTAAGCAACTTATTGACAACCACGTTAATGACTTGGGTATTAAAGGTCCACTATCGCTGGGATTTGCTTATCAGAAGTTTACTCTGCAGCCGGACGGAACTGTCGGACCACAAGTAAATGGCAAAACTTGCAATAAAGTTACCACTACAGTAAAAACAACAACTTACAAATTGCAATAACTTTATGTTCGTAGTTGGACACCAAGATTCGCTTGAATTCCAACTGGGAAGCTGCGCAGTAAGAGCGAAAGTGTACGTTTATTTCGGATGCTCGGCAGACCGCAGAAACTTTGTTGAATCTCTGGACAAAATTTATTTATTTTCATTCCTTTAACTTGTTTTGCCTTAATTTTAACTCACGACTTTGTTTACAAAATTTTTGTGTATTGTCTGACATCGATTTTCACAACATTTTTTTCGCTCATGTTTTCTGGTGATATTTTACCATTGTGTTTTTTATGATAATTGTTTTTTTTATAATTCGTATTGTTTTAAAGGGATAAACTAATACCCTGGCAAAATTAAAATTGATTACAAATGCAAAATATGTTTATCCTCGCAACTGATTTATTCGCTCGCCAAGCGCTCTTGTGCAGATTTAGCGTTTAAAGAGCTATGTAAAATTTTCTTTTAGTGTATCTTTAGTGTACCTTTCGAACATAACACGAAATACAAGCAAAAACAAAAAATTAAGAAAAAAAATATTTTAATTTCTGTCTGATTTCACTTTGGCATATAATTTGTTTTGCATTCTGTTTATTACGTCTTGTCTTTTAAAACCGAATACACAAGCAAGATATGAAGGAATGTGAACGGGCACCCGTCGTTAATACGTATTAAAACTACTTACCGGTCCCCGCGCAGGTCTCTCCCCGCGCGTCTCGTTGACATAGTAACTAAACGGGCCCTTCCACAACATACAAAAGTTTCAGTGCACCAAGATTAGTGAGTAAAAACAATTCTGTTATGGAAGCTGACAATTTTGAAGACGATACGCTACTACAAAAGGTAAGGTGCGATAGGTTGCAATTTTTATCAAGTATTTCCTTTATTAACCGAAATTCAACAGTCTTCCGAAAGAAATGTACTACCGGCAGAACAAGAATGGAGCGACGAGGAGGATCAGCGCCACCAGCACGTATGAAACGTATAAAAAATATGGCCAATTGTAATTAGCTGTATTGTTGTACTTACAGGATTCCCCATCCGCCAGGCCTGCTACCGCAGGATCACGCGTGCTGCAGCCAAGTGACAATAGGACGATACTGCCAGAGCTGAGCAATCAGACTGCTAATGAGGGTGACGACGACGGAGAAGATGAGGACGATTCTCAAAGCGATAGAACGTTAGAGATTGAAGGGTAAAATTTCATAAAAATAACGATACTAGTAACTGAACAAAAATGTAAATAAAAAGACCCATGCAAATGGCCCTGTGGTAACATTGGCTGCCTGCGCCATCCGTCGCTAGCATTTCATAAAGGTTCTTTATAAAAGACCGAATTTTTGCAAAGCGGACTGTGAATGCACCATACTAACCTGAGCATTGGACCTGAGTCCCGGCAGTCCACTTCGCAAAAAGCCCGTCTGTCTGAAGACACGATAACACACGGGCCCACAGCAAGGTTCTCGCAGTGGAGACATTCATTGTTGGCCAGTGCCATGCGGTTAAGACCGTTACGCGTGGGTCTTTTTATTGGCGTGCAAAGTAAAACAACCAGATACGTACAGTTTATGGATTGTGTCCATTTGATTTTAGATTGTACGATCCAGCAGAATATGCTAACTTGCCAGTTTCGGCCGAGATCAAGGAACTCTTTCAGTATATTACAATGTAAGCTCATGTCAACAACCTAGTACTTAAGCATTAAAGCTAATTAAAGTTGACTTTTCAGGTACAATCCACAGACGATAGAATTAGAACCCAAGTTACGGCCATTTGTACCAGACTACATTCCGGCGGTGGGTGACATCGACGCTTTTCTGAAAGTGCTGAGGCCTGACGGACAGCCAGAAGTGTTTGGGCTTACCGTGCTTGACGAACCATCTATACAACAGAGTGACCCGTCGGTTTTAGAGCTTCAGTTACGGGCTATATCCAAGCAAAGCTCCGCCAAAGCTTTGGTAAAACCGTTACCGTAAAGCCTCTTACCGACTTCTGGCTAAAAAAATATTTGTAGGTCGTGAAAAAAATAGATGATCTCTCTAAGAATGGAAAAGCTATCGATAAATGGATCAAGGACATTAGTGAATTGCATAGAGCTAAGCCTCCCCCTACGTTAACTTACAGCAAGTAACTCAATTCATTCCTGTGATTTTTTATTTTTTTTTAACAAATTTCACCAGATTATACAATTCCTACTTTATATATGTTTCACCTTCAAACTACTGCAGGTTGTCTGAAGTTCTGTACGTACGTGCCTAATTTTGGCTTTTACTTCGACTATAAGTTTAACGAAACTTTAACTTCATGAACTCTGACTTTGAGTTATAAATATGACTCCCTAAACTTCAATGTTAACATTAGTTAATTAAACTTCGTCGTACACATCGATTAAAGCCTCAGATTTTTTTTAGTTTTATTTTACCGATATATTTTATTTTTATCTATCTTCTCGTTGTGTTTTAGACCTATGCCAGACATTGACAGTTTAATCCAACAATGGCCACCTGAGGTGGAAGACATAATCCAGGAGAAAGGTTTGCCTCCACCGGATCTGGACTGTGATTTAGCTGAATATGCTGATATTGTCTGCGGTAAGAGCAAGCGATAAAATAGAGCTCAGATAACTACGTACTGTCATCTATCATAGGCCTTCTCGATATACCCGTATATAAGTCGAAGGCGCAGTCTCTTCACTTGCTCTTCACGCTTTACACCGAAATCCGCAAGCTGCGACAGCAGGGGAGGTCCGTTATGAAATTTGACAATTGACCTGATCCGCCCGGATGAATTCCAATTATCTACGTATACCACGTGTCCTCACGCGCTGAAAAGGGAGATAAGGGACAAAAGCCTCCCCCAGCGTGTCTCTTTCCTTAAATACTGTATTTTCTCTGAAAAAAACGCATTTTACACTATGCCATTTCACTTCCTAACATATTTGATGGCATTGTTTTGTATGCTTGAAAACTCCCTAAAGTACGCTTAATCTGACCCGTTTTGACCCGAATAAAGATAAAAGGAGATGACCCGTAAAATTTCTCACATGGAGTCTCTATCCAGCCATTAATTCCTGCCGCGAAGCCATAAGGAACGGTGTTTCTCCCCTCCGTCTGTTTTTCTGAGAATTCTTCTTCGTCAGTCAGGTGCTAATGAGCCAGGCCTTTTAACAACTCCACCTCAACCAAAAAGGCAGAAGGCTGGTTTCAATGACAGCACTTTCACGCTATGACGTAAAGCACCCAAGGTGTCACTTCCTTTTGTTCTGCTGGCTCTTTCACGTATTTGGTGTGAGAAAAATGTCCCTCCGTTTCATTCAAAATGTCGCAGAACGGTCTCTACATACAACATCCCTCTCTCATACCTTCACACCACACACAACAAATGCAAAAAAGGTACACTACCACCCACTCTATGAAGGAGTTAACCAAGTTTGTGGGATCTTAGCAGGGGCAAATAAGCAAGAAGACCTTTTCGAACCATTGTGTGACAAACCGGTTCCCACAGTTCCAGGTCTATTCGTCAAGTTCTGCTCTTCCCTGCCAAATGACACATGTAAATAATCTACTAAAAAATGATTAGCGCAGGAATGCGAAATCAAACACTGCATTTTTTCTTACCTAAACCCACCTTTCTTTTCATTCCTATTTTTTAAAAGAAAAAAGCTCACAGAGAAATTTCTCTATCGGTACTCCTTGTTGAAGCTTTTCAGGGAAGAGAAGGAGGGGGCAAATCTCGCAAAGCGCGGATCAGCACGCTTCGCAATCCTGGCGGGCTTTGATCTTGGTAAATCGGTTACGGCCACACAAACTTTTTCACCGCACGGGGAAGTCTAGAAGCGATACTGTGGAGATTCTGTGGGCTATAGTGCGACACGAAGGACATTGGCGGACGAAGCGACGTCCGCCGTCGTCGACGTCCTTTTCTCCCTCCTCTTGTTCACCATGGCAACAGGAGGAGGTGGGGGGCATGACAAGAAGTTACCCTCCCAAGAGCAAATTTCCATATCACAGGGGTCTCTTTTTTCGCTTTTATCTCGCCCTGGGAAAATCCTGCCAATGGACGCGCAGTGCCAGCGTTGGTAACAGCACGCCGCGGCGTTCGATTGGCAAGCGATGGTGTAGCACCGGCCAGCTCCCCCGAGCCGTCAGCAGCAGAAGCGTTAGGCGTGGTTTAAGGGCACGGGGAGGTCTGAAAGAGGCGTTTTATGTCACTCAAGTCTGCAAGTCAAGCCAAGCAAGGCACTATCGCTGATTGTCATCAGGGCGCAGTGCACACACGTGACGAAGAGAACTTGCTTATTCTCCCGACTCTTCCGTGCAGTACGTTTACGCGTCCTCACCGTCATCGCAAGCAAGTGAGGGTTGTCCCGAGTGTTTGGCTTTCCCATTAGGGCCCAACCGTGGGGGCCAAAAGGCTTTTTTGGGGGGCCGGCTAACTTTACTTGCTTGCCAGCTCCAGCGGTGTTCCCATTGTGGACTTTACCGACGAAACGCACATAAAAACCCCACATCTTGTTAGTCAAAGCAGGAGTGTGAACGCAAAGAGTACACTTAATTCAGAAAAACAGTCAACCCCTCAACCCCCCACCACTCACTCGTTTCTTTACCAACCGCCACATACTGAATGCGTAACGAGATCTCTTCGGGAGCGCCCAAACCGAAAAAATTGCTGCAATTGTGTTTTCCTTCGGATTTACTCACTTGATTGTTGACCGAACCTTCCTTTACCGTTCCGTGCCCGAAACATTTCTGGCGAGTCGACTACGTGAAAGAGCGGAAAGAATTGTTGAAATTTAAACGTTGTAATTATTGGACCATTTTTGATTTCGGGGTCCTTAAAGGTGGGTTGCTGTGCAGCGAAGTGTTATCGGCGCAAGTAATACCCAGCTGTGCTCGTGGACATAATTCCTTTTGGTGTCTTTATCAAATGCAAATTGGTCTGGCCGGTGCGTATCATTTGTTTTGAAACGTAAAAAGGGGGCTCGCATAGGTGGTGTAGAATGTGCTAACTTCCTTGTACGTTATCCAAACGCAAGATAAGTGTCGGGACGTTGAAACCGAACGATATGCCGCGCTGTCTGCTTTATCAGCTCCACAACATTTTCAAGTTGAGAGATTGAATGCGTTTGTGAGCGTCATTCGCCCTTGATAGTTTCTAAACATTCTCCGAGTGCTGTAGTTGCTTAGAAACTTGGGAAATTTCACGTGTCTAACCCGTTTTACCTGTTAACACTGCAACGATGATATTACTATAAGTGTAATGCTGTCGGACACTGTTTCGGGTAGTATGCTGCCCCAGAAACTTTATTCGGAATCGATTTCCATTTCCAGTCCCACGAGCTTGGTTTCGTCCTCCGCCACAGCCGCAGTGATGAATTCGACGAGTAGTGCCATTTCTTCCATGTCCTTGCCGGTGACGGCAGCAGCGGCGGCCGGCTACTCCAGTATGAACGGTATGAACATGAGTTGCATGAATGTCGGAATGGGCAGCACGGGCGGCTCTTGTTCTTCTGCGAGCCAAGTGAGTTCTTCCGCGGCGGCAGCAGCTGGAGTCTTCGGCATGACGTCGGGCTTCAGTGCGATGGCTGCGGCTGGCATGAATGCCTCTTGTATGTCACCGTCGATGAGTGGCATGAGCTCTTATCACAGCATGGGCGGCCCGGCTGGCGCGATGAATTCCATTGGCATGGGACAATGCATGGGCTCGTCTTTGGGACCCGTGGGCTCCATGACTAGCGCTTTGGCCCCGGTTTCCATGAACCGGCCGTCAGCCGGGACGGACCTGTCGACAGATCCCAACAGTTTACGCGTCCGCAATGACAAAGCCTACCGCCGCAGTTACACCCATGCCAAACCGCCCTATTCCTACATCTCGCTCATCACCATGGCCATCCAAAACGCCCCTAGCAAAATGCTGACGTTAAGCGAAATCTATCAATTCATTATGGATCTGTTCCCGTTTTACCGCCAAAATCAGCAGCGCTGGCAAAACTCCATCCGTCACTCCTTATCCTTCAATGACTGTTTCATAAAAGTGCCCCGGACGCCCGACAAGCCCGGCAAAGGCTCTTTTTGGTCTCTGCACCCGGATTCCGGCAACATGTTCGAAAATGGCTGCTACTTGCGGCGGCAAAAACGCTTTAAATGCGATAAACGCGAGGCCGTCCGTCAAGTGCACAAGCACATCAATGATAGTTCAGCGGGGGGTGATTTGCATCGTAAAATGTCCGAATCTCAGCTGCACAGTGACGACGGCAGCAGCAACCCCGGCTCGGAAGATCTGGTGACTAAGCTTCACCATCATTCAGCGCGGTCGGTTAACCCGCAGCAGCAACACGGCAACACGACCAGCTTGCACCCGAGTCACAAGAACTCCTCCCTGCACGACAAATTGGCCAGCACCGGCGGCAGCAGCAATGGTTCCGTGCTCCCCAGCATGCTCAACGGCGATGACCCGCTGGAAAGCATGAGTCCTGAAGCCGTGGCAGCGTCGATTCCCGCGTCGGTGGTGCAACATGAGCAGTTGGTGTGCCATGACGACCGCTTTATTGAAAAGTACAAGTACGAGAAATACGAAAAGTATGAAAAGTACGAAAAGTATGAGAAATACGATAAGTGTGACCCAGCAATGGATTTGGGCAATTTATCACAGCGTTATGATCCCATGACGCTGCAAGCCAATCATCAATTATTCGGCGGGCATTTGGGACTCCATGCCGGGTTTAAAGACGCACCTTACTTGACGCCTCATCCGTTCTCCATTCAGAGGCTGCTACCTGGCGCTTCGGATGTCAAGAACGACATCAAAATGTTTGACATGTCGCCGTACGGTGGCTATGCCACCACAATTGGACAGACTGGCGTGGGGAGTATGGGGCAACCAACTCTGCATGATAACAGCAGTTATTATCAGAATTTTTATCACCAGGGGATGCATCACGGTCACTCTAATCCCCATGTTCACCACAATCCATCTGCGTCCGCCACTTCTTTATGACATGAGTTGTAAAAAAAAGCCTGTGTCAGTTTTGAACTTTTTCACCCTGGCTGCGGTTTTTTTAACAGAGAATGTTTTTTCTCAAAGTATACTAATCTTTTCCCTCCTGCAAAAGAGACCTGTTTCAAGTTTTTGTATAAAAAGACAGAACAGCTCGTTAGCCAAGCTCTATGAAGAACGCAACTGTAAAGGTTTAATGTTTGCGGGAGTTGGGCGTTCTAAACCGTGTGTAATTTTGTGTCGATGATCTGCTTCAATGATTTTGGTGTGCAATATAGAGTTTTAAGATATTGTAGGCAATTAGGTCTCTTATTAGAGCGATGGCTTAATGTTATACAAACAATACGTGGAGGGTTTGAATATCGCGAAGAGTGAACGCGTGGTAAGCAGTGCAAATGCTACTGCTCGAGGAGACGGAAGGAATTCCCTTTTTACTTCAAAAAACGGGGCTGTGTTGCCAACGTCAGTGAAACGGAAGCAGCGACGGAAACATTGCAAACTTATTCCTTCGTATTCCAGAGTTTTCACATGCAAGAAAAAAAGGTACAAACCTGAACAGCGATTCATGTCGTTTTCTGTCATTATTGTGATACGCGTTGAGAATCCACGTGAAGAGCGGTGATTTTACTATAGGTTATAATAGCTGGACTACAAAAGAAGTAGATACTTGTATTGCGCTGTCTCTTCGCTTTGACTTTGAAAGTCCCTCCCCCATTCTGTAAAATAAAAAATGAAGAATGCGAAGTGGGCCCGAGTTGCTTTGGGCCGTCGCACAGCCAAGTAATGTTCCTATATAAGAAAATAGTACGCCCCAACACTGTCCTGTTGCCCTTGAGTAGCTAAGCGAATGCGTTGTCATTTTTCTGTGCTCCTTTTCATTTTAATAGACACCTGTTTGCCCCCCCCCCCCTTCTTTTTTGAAGCTCGGTTCTCTTCTGATTTTTTTTTTTTTTTGTAATTTTATTGTTCTGAAATATGCAGTATATTTTTCGGTTCGGATCACTATAATCCACGGGGCAAGTCTACGTTAGAAGTGCAGTGCATTCCACAGGTGTAAATGTTTATTCAATAAACTTTATGCGAACCGCGAAACCCGCTTTTATTATTATTGAATTTCAGAAAGTCAAGACACTTGGTTAAATACGTTTCTAAACAAGCGTCAAGAAAGCCAATAAAACTTTTTGGTGCAAAAATTCTGACGGAGAATTAAGATTGGATCCGAATAAACAACAGAGGTGTTAACTACTTCATAATGGCTTACCCTTGTTTTTTTGACACAAAGCCTACCTTCCTTATCTTGCTTACCTTATCAAAAACATCTTACAATTACTCCTGCGAGATGCGTCTTTGCTCTCTCTCAATTTCAGTGAAGACATGCATATTTCCCAGTGTTTATAGAATCAACAACTTTATCATGTCGCTTATTACAGCTGCTTGCACGTTGTAATCTCACTCGCATATTACACAAATAATCAAAGTAAAGCCAAGACTTTAAAAGCGCAGCAATGGAGTAAAAATCGGTAGAAGAGTAAGCGCAATGCCGAATTAAAGAATTGTATTTAATATTCTGCATGGAATATGAGGAAGAAGGAAAACTGAATTCATCACAGATTCGCTTGTACCATCACCGCGTTGGCATTACGAAGTTTCTATACGTGTGTACTTCTCATGTTAGAAAGTCACACTTCTCCAGCGTTTCCAGAATCAACTTGCTACGTGTCACTTTCATACTTCGTTTTACAGCACAATTATAAAATTATTTGCACTTTTCCGTTGAGGATTAAACAGTAATCTGTGTACACATATACTGTGTATATAGGTATGGGTAGAATAATGAGTATAATACTAGAGAGTACTTATTACAAACTATTAATCTACATAATACAAAACTGAATTGAAGATATGGAAGTTTACCCATCACCGGACGTTGGCATGAACCAGTCAAAAAAAGGGTCAACGTGGAACTTAATGCCTTGTTAGATTGCAAAAACAGGCCACCCTCCCCCAACGCACATCACCCTGTATGCACCCTAATATATTATACCACGTCTATTGTTGCAGGATTATCCTCCAGCGATCGCTTTCTTCGGGATAGAACGTTTTCTGTGTGTAACAGTCCGCTTATTGCACACGCTCCACACTGTGCTCCATCAGCCTACCAACTTGGTTAAGTAATAGTAAAGCCTTGTATTATTAGCCCCGTAAAAGACGGGAAACGAAAGCATGAACTGCCGCGGAGGGTTGCAAGTAATGCCAGTCTTGTGTGACAGTTGTGTGATCCCCATTTGCAATAGTAGGGCGATGGCCCAATACAAAGTAGCAACAGTTTGTAAGTTCAAGTCCCTGACAATTTATTTTAAGCTGACAAATGGTGTTTCAAACTGGGTGGGAGGGCTTTCACAGGGCGTTCCGAGTGTTTTAATACACATATTAAAACTATAAGGCTTCGCTGCATATTTAAGCTCCCCTCTTAACTGTAAATCACATACTTTTGCTGCCATATTTCATTTTGTCTCGAACCTTGGTTCCTTCTTACTTTTTACTGCAGCAGTCGCAGCTACTGGGCGAGCGCGCTCCTTGGAAAAACGTTCGACAAGCTGGATCCCCCCGCACGAGTGGACTTTGGATCGCATGTAAATTTACAGGGAGATGCGAAATTTCAATTCTAGTAAACATACAAGGGTTTCTAAGAGGGCCTATCATGTACATGATAAGACCTATACGAGTCCCCTTCTCTGTGCTATTTCATGTGCTCTGTACCTTTTTTGCGCCTCCAGCACACACATGGAGTCAGGCGAAGGATAAATGAGTTATCTTTTATCTCCTTAGTACCGAGATTAGCCTTATCTTTGAGCTCGGAAGGTTTCGCCTCCAAGTAAAGCCCAACCGAGCACCCTTGTCCCGCGCACAGTACCCCACCATCCCCTTGACACGTGCAAATGCAGAAATGTCCAGATTGTGCGGACCGTCAGTAAGGGGACAGTTGAAATGGACAATAATATTTTGAAACAGGGCTCTTATCTAGCTCTATCAATCTTATCAAGTGCAACTCTAATGGAAACAAAGGATCGTTTTCAGAAGTGTTTCAGGAGTATATAGATGGATACTAAACAAAAAAGAACACCGATCTTATCTCAATTTACTGGTTGCTACTAGTTTTTCTCCTGCACGGCAAGTGGATAGCAACACCACACACGCACTAACTCGAAGCCTGCCTCCTGCAGACACGGGAATCGATAAACTTATCGCGTTAAAGTGAATCAATGGAATGAATGAAATAAACAGAACGACTTCTATCTTCCCCAATATTTGTTAACCTAGTGAAATTGTGTGGTAAATGTCCCTTCACCCTGTGTCCTAGCAGGCATACTTAAAGGGAATACATATTAATAAAAAGTAAAATAGATTCTCTTTTTTTTACCGTGTGACAAATCCTACTATCCCTCCGTGTCCTTCAAGTTGTCTATAACCTTTCAGCCGGCCGTGTGGTATGGCGTTAAGGACGTTATGTCCGTTCGCTAACCCACTTGCACTAGTGCGTCCTCGACGTCGTCGATGTTCGCGGGCTTTTTATTTTTTTCATTCCTCGAAAAAGGTTCCAAAGCCATTTGGAGTGTTTGCTCGCTCTTCTACTTTACACAGGAAAATGCTTTTGAAGGGGGATGCGACGTGCTGTGTTGTGCAGTACAACCTTGTGCGACACAAGATGTACGGTAGAAAATGGCAGGTCTTTTCCATTCTGTTTCACGAATCCATTCTATTTCCTCTGTTGCACGGTAGGTGAACGTTTTCTCCTTCCTGACACAATATTCAACATTTCTATCTACGTACGGAAGCTTTGTAATTCCGTATCAACTTAATTTGTTTTATTTTCGTCTCCCAAAGTTAACGGCGCACTCGGGTACCCATGAGGTAGTTTTACGTAACGGAGAAAAAACGGCGGAATTCTTGGCGTGTTGGTTGCGTGAATCGTAAAGATAAGTTGAAGTCATCTTGGTTAAGTAAATCAATAGCTCAGTGGCATTGCATGCTACGTATGGTGTTCCTAACGTGGTTGAGACAATTGAAATGTAACAGAACCCTGGAATAGGGATTGGACAAATAGGGCACCAGCTAGTTAAATTTAACTAGATACACGTTGATATAAAAGGACGCAGACTTGCTGCAAAGCCCATAAATGTCTGACAGGGGGAGAAAACCACTTGGTTCGTGATCTTATCCCCCGCAAGCACGCGTGAAATAATCTATAGAAACTACTGTGAAGTCTTGGCTGCCAATTTCTCATTTCAGGTTTGGCGCGTACGGGCAAAAGAGGGGGTCTTTTTCAATTTCGTGCAGGACTTGGAACGCTCTTGTGACTCGAGTGGGATTTTAGTTCCCACATATAACTTGCTCCATAATGGACAAGTAGGTGGTAACTTTGAAGAGCCCCGGCCCACCCTCGTTTCGTTCCGGCCTTTTTTTTTTCTTTTTTCAACATTTCCCCCTGAAACTGCTTGAAAACGCAGCAGGGGTAGACACGTGACCTGTATTGCGGTGAACCACTGCATTACAAAGTGCATTCCTATTATACAAGTTGAGGTTCACGACTACATCACCGTAAAGTGCTATTGAGGATACACAAGAAAGTGCATTTCAACCCAACAGTTTAAAACGCTGCAACGGCGAACGATCCACAGTTTTCAACATCCCCATCTGTCTCTGCTTGCGGGTCTTAGAAAGCGCCTTTTCCTCAATTCAACACTGGAGGATTCATAACCGGCCAGAAGGGTTCATCCAAAGGTTCACCAAGGGATATCCATTCGCCACGTGTTCCTGAAATGAGCCTCTTTTGCTCAGCGTTCAAAGCTTAAAACACTCTACAAGCTGTCATTGTGGACTTCACAGTATAGTGATAATTTAGGTAGGTAGGTAAATTCAGTTAGGTAAGCCTAGGTAAAGCTAGTTTGCCTGGTTAAGTTACGTTCGGTTAGTCTAGGTAAAGTTCGCTATTTTATTAATTTAAGTTTTGTTAAGTTAAGATGCGCCAACTTACATTTGGTAGCCTATACGGTAGGTAGGTTAGGCTAAGCTAGATAACTGAAGGTAGAATTGAGTCAGTTCGTTAGGTTATGTGAGTTGGCAAACTTGGGCTAGTTCGTTAGGATATAGGTTAGTTTGTTAGGTTAAGTTACGTTCAGTTACCTTAAAAGCTTAAGTTACACTAGCTTAGGTTATTTAACATTAAGTTAATTATCCCAAGTTCAGTTAGGGAAGGCTACTTAATTAGGCTAGGAATGGCTAAGTTAGTCTAAGTTAGGTAAAGTTATTTTAGAGTATTGTAAGTTAGGTAGAATGGCACGAGGTTAAATATTTAGATAGGCAAAGTTATACCCTTCGCCCCTTAAGTAAAGTTACGTTACCTCGTGTTGAGTTAGGTTATGTCAATTTAAGTTGGTTAGGTTAGCTTAAGAAAAGTCAGCCAGTTCCGGGGAAAAAAATAAAACTGTTAGCGTAAACCTTAGTTAAGGTGTTTACTCAGTTAATATCAAACCTAGTTAATTACAGTTGTCCTTTCATAAGCGTCAGAAGCTTAATAACTTAACGGCGACGTACGTACACAGCAGTCGACATCAAAATGAATGTAGGAAACGGCCCTGTGCTAAAGTGCTGTGTTACCTACACGACATTCGCGTGAGCAATATTTCCCACATTACCCTTTCGCTAAGACCCGGTAACCCACAGTAACTTTCCCAATTGGAATTCTCGTTGTTTCCCAGTGTCGAATGGTAAGAAGTGGCTCTTCAATTTGCTATACCAAGCGAACTTACCGTATCCCACAGCAAGGCTGCCACAATGAGAACTTTTGTTGTTGCCCATTGCCGTGCGTTTAAGAAGGTTTGCTTGGTCGTTTTGATTAACGAGTATTGTATTCCTATTTAGTTGGCTTTATGGACGCAATCAGTAACATAAGCTTTGTCAAAAACAAAAAATTACTTGAGAATTGATCTAGAAATTACTTAGCTTAATTTAGCAGCACGTCATAATATAGGCAAGAATGCGCATGTCGTCTTTTGCAGAGATCGTGCTCTGGGATCCAACAACGTGGTTGGCAGCATTGATTGGTGCCCAGGCTTGCTGTAGCTTCCCTGTTTGCGTAGACAAGCTGGCAAGGAATTGCGACTTGGATGAAGCGTGGTAAAGCATGCAAAACCCTGTAACGCAGTACTTGCGATCAAGTGACAACATGGTCAATGATGTTTGAATAAGTTTTATAGGTATGGCACAGTAAATTAATGGTTGTAAGTTTTAGCAAGCGTTTTATAGGCATATCAAGTTAATAAAAGGTTTTGAAGCGGAATTTAAGGGTCGTTCCTAAGTCAAGTACTGTTAAAGATGCACAATCCGAGCCGCAAACAAATGCTTTTGGCCACTTTTTTTCGTAAAGGGGGGTCTCCGAACCCGTTCAGAAGCTTTCATGGTTGACTTGAGAGCCTAGCGCCCAGCAGCCTAGGGCATACTAAGGGGGGGGGGGNGGTAAACGCAAAATCTCTTTGCTTTTTCAAACTGTTACTAACTGGCGTTAACGGCATATCAAACTATCTTCTTTTAGTGTATAACACACACAATGCACTATATCTAATAATACATCCCCCATAATACGGTTCAGTGCACGTCCGACGTCGCTATCACCAGGCTTGTGCTCGTGTTTAAAAGCCTTGGCCTTGTTTGTTCAAAAGATCAGCTCCCTTTTCGTTTCCAACGTGGGTCTTTTACATCCATTCAGCTTGGCCAGTACCAAATCAAAAGTACCACCCTTCGGATATCGACAGGGTTCTTTTTTTTCTTGCGTAATCTTTGACAACCTATCTTCACTTTTTCAAGTTAGCTTTTGCACAAATTCTTAGTACTCCTTTACGAAATGTAATCTCAATTCCTCATTGCTTCGAGAAATTTACTTTCAGTCTGATGAGCATCGAGGTTAGTTAAGGTGACAAAGAAAAAGAATATGAAACGGTGTTCCGTACCGTTTTTAAATCTTTCAACACAAAAAAGGTCTCGCATATCGTTGCAATAATACAGAGGTAGTCGTCATAGTTCGCCTGTCAAACAGTGGCTTTGCTGCTGATTGAATGACAGGTGTCCCCCCTTGGGAAACGGACCTAAAAAACTCCACAAGCCGCATCAATACATTTAACGCCCGAGAACTAACCGCTCCCTCTCTCTCTCTCGCTGTCCGTGATCGTTACAATTGATAGAGATGACACAATAGACCAATTTAGAGGGCTATCCCCTCGCTGGCGACGTCACGGCTGCTGCTGTTGCTTTCTAAAACCGAAGGAAGAGCCATCTGGACCAAGTCCAGTAGAGCAAACTGCCCCGTAAGATGCACCCTTACTCCGAAAAGCTGATACAGCAGAGTCATGCACACAAAATTATTGCACGCGACTAATTTTTGGCCAAAGCCTGTTGAAGGAAAACGACATAATCCTTTTTTGTGGAAGAAGGGAAACGCTCAAATTAGATCACGACTTTTAAGCCGGTGATAAGCTGGTTAGTTTCGGTACAACCCCTGTTCAACCAGGATACTCGAGGGCTTAGTCCTCACCCCGTTTTAAATTTGATATCCAAACATGTTCCTTTCATCGTATTTCCTACGTAGTCAACTGTTACACGCATGTCGCAGCAAATGCGATTTAAAAGACGAAATAACATTGGATATGGTTTGCAGAACTATGTTGACAACTTTCATTGTTAAACTATGAAGAATTAGGATTGAACTTTAAAAATCGTTGATAATTATTCGCTATATCCTATACGTAGAAAACACGCTTTACAAGACTTGGATATGGTTAATTGCGACGCTATCCAGACAATTGTCATTTTTAAGTCATAGCCAATTAGGATAGAAGTTTTGAAAAACGTAGATAGCTAGTTGTTAGCTAATGTATCACAGTAAACGCTATTTAAGCGACGAAACAAAATTGGGTATGGTTGCATGTAAGATATATGCTTTCGTATTAAGCTTTCGTTGTTAAATCGTAATGGGTTAGGTACGAAAGTTTCAGAATTCGTTCGCTTAAGCAAACGCAATATGAGTTGTCGAGACTTGAGGGATTGGAAGTTCCACTGTTGCATTGCTGTCAGTTTCCCCCGCCGGGAATTGTCAATAACGCTGTCGTAAATGAATTGGGGATATACCGGTAGTGTACCGACAATAGTTACTAACGTTTCAGTAACGAGAAAAGGGGGGTGAAGATTATGTAGTCACCCTTTCTATTAGTCCTTCCTTTGTAAAGTATCACGGTTTTAAGTCTCCGGCGCATCATTACCAACCATATATCCTCTTTATCACCAGTTAGCTGAGACGAAATCTCCTTGGGGAGAATCTAGTACAGGAATGGAAGCTTTTAAGTATCCAGAACAAAGGTCATCATCTCACCCCCTCCCACTAAAGCAAAGACACGGTAAACCCCAGCTTTGGGTGTATGCGTGCACTAGTACATACAGTCCACACACAAGCCTACTGTCCATACAGAGTCAATGTTGGGTTCCGATTTCCAAGTTCTCAACCCTTCAACGGTGCACGTGTGGGGGTCATGAACTTGTCCAGCAAATAAATACCCCTTGCAATTAGAACTGTCCGGCTATCGACTACAAAAGCCTCAAATCAACCCCCCGTCATTTTTCAATTTGGGGAGGAAATTCAACCTTTACTGTGTAGCTTAACTTGGGAGCTGCTGATGAAGGATCAAAACCAAAACCGCAAGGTCAGACTTCAGATAGGTGCTGAAGGGTGCTGACCCTCCATGGTTAAGTCCAGTTGGTGCGTCTTCCAGCATAGACTTGCTAATTGCTCATTGTTTTACCTTAAAAGAGGTCAAAAACACCCACACGATTGCAAGTGTCATACGGCACACAGGTGCGAATTTTCCCACAAGTCAGCAAAATTGGCACTTTTTAGGGGGAGAACTATTGAACCAACTCATCTTCTCAAACAGTCTACAACACTACCCCTCCTCTCCGTCTGAAAAGACATGGATCACTTGTTTCCGCCAGATCTCTCTTTTCTTGCCTAAAAACACCGCTTCGTCCGTCACCATTACCGCCAACAACTCTATCCTCGGCTAGATAATCTATTTGACGACGCTTCAAGCTAATATTTAGACTGTCAACATAGCGAATGGGGAAAAAAGGAATATAAGGCTAAGCGTCTCTTTATTCTGCGAAATCTCACCTTGGGAGGAGTTTCGGATTGCACCAAAATGACAGCTGCATCGTACCTTCGTTAAAACCTGACTAGCTAACGGGGGATAATAATTTACCCCTTCAAGTTCTAAAAGCCAATACGGGAAAGCTCGTCTGCTGTAACAAGTACAGAAATCACAATCCTTTAATATGGAGACGATTTAACAAGCATTGCTGGTGTCTTCAAGGCATGCGTATTAAAAAAATAATAAATAAATGTAGGCCTCTACTAATACAGGAAGTCCAAGTTAATGAAGTTTAATCTGGGAAACTGTATTTGTTTTTCAAAAAGAGAAATTTTTAAAAATAAATTGGAAATGAAAAATGAAGTTCAACTGCTTCAGTCTGAAGTCAATTACGACAATTATCAGAGAATATAGTCAGTTCATTTTAAAAGTTTCAAAAGGGGTTAAAAAAAGTTTTAACCTTTTTAAAGAGGTTAAAAGAGGTTAAAAAACTTTCATGGTATATTCTTTGTTTAAAGACTACTCGAGCCAATCTAATTTAAAATCACTTCAAATCTAACATTGAAACAAGTTCGCATTAAATTTATGTACATAACCTGAATTCAAATACTTTCGATTTAAACCAGGCTGACCAAGTTAGACCATTCGGGTCATAAGCATAGAAGTGGATTGAATATGAGCTAGTTAACAAATATACTTGAATTTAAGTTAATCTTATCGCAGATTCCCTTTAATTCAATTCGGGAAGAGATTTGAATTAAGTCAATATTACGTAAGTGAATTGAATTTTACCCAGCTCTGCTAGGAAGACTGGAAATAATGTAATTTGTGCAACTAACTTGTCCAGTTCGTCGATTATAAAAAAACAGGGAGGTGTTGAAGGCAGTTCCACAGGTCGAAAAGTTAGTTGGGACCGTGACTCAGCAGATTCAGTTGAGTGCACACCAGAACGAACTGTCATATACACGCCACCCCATTAGTAAAGCACTATTACTTATGCTTTTTCTGTTGTGTTTACTTCCTCTTTACTCTTTTTTTTCCCGAAACAAAAAGAAAACATCGTCGTGAGTTAGCCAGGGTTAAACTTGGGTGTCACTAAAATTCCAGGTGATGCAACGAATTGGAATTGTCCGGAAACTTTTAAAAGCTTACCACCCCACCCCAAACGTTTAGGACTAAAAATACTGAAGGGGAAAATATGAAGAGGAACCATATAGCACTGCGATCAAGCAAAAAAGAATTCCCCATAACACTTAGTCTTCAGTTTCCATATTCATTGTTATCTTCCCTCCCTGCCACCATTTACGTGTAAATGAAACAGCCTCGAAGGTTAGTTGCTACTGTTAGAATTCAATACATCTCACGCCTATTGTGGGCAATGAACCTTTTTGGTGGTGTCAACTTCTTTTCAATCGCTCTCCGAGGCTCTGTGGCAGTTTCTAATCTACACCTTCCCAATAATGGCAATTGTAACTCAGTCACTGGCGGAAATGGATCCCAAATGTCTAAAACCCCTAAAAAGGGAATCATCGGAAAGACTAACTTGCGGAATGTATCATTGGCATGTGAACAATTGCGTAACCCTCTAAACCAAACGATCATTTATAAGGACTATAATAGGTCGTATAATGTCTTTCCAAGCCCCGGTCCCAAGTCACATCTAGCCAGCCCACTACTCTTGGCAGGATTGACGAGGTTGGGTTCGTTCTATTGTCCTGCTTAAACGTATATCCGGGGATTGTGTGAGCTTTTCTTCCCTTTTGACGGGGAGGGTCCAAAAACGCGAGGAAATTTAGAGCAAATGGACACCAACAAAAGCTAACAGCTTGCTGGCCAATTTAACAATTCAGTGCCAGCCTTCTAAAAGTTCCCATTTCTCCAACACGTGCTAAGCCAGCACTTGCTCCCATTTGTCGTCGCTTCTGCTATACAATACCCACACAGCCTCAACCTTGTGATGGTCAATCCCCGCGAAAAGCAAAAATGAGCTCATGCCCTCCACCCTTCTTTTCTGAGGTATGCTGTGGCTCGGCTTCAAAAGACATTCTTACTGGTGTAGAAAATTTCTCCTTGTGGCACGGATCCACGACAATAGTGTAACATGCCAATGTTATACTATTTATATTGTATACATTCCGGAAACACGTGCTGGAATTGTCGTAAATTGAACGGCTGAGAAAAAAAGGGAATTAACCAGCCGCAAACGAGGCTGGTTGGCACCCCCGTACTCAGGGGGGGCGGGGGTAACCCTACCCCCCCGAAATGTTAACTTTATAATGGTAAGCATAGGTGACTACCAAAATGTAAAAAAAAAAAAATAGCATAAAACCTGGGCACAGCCCTACTGGTTGGGTATAAAGGCTTTTTATAAATTACGCACAACGGAAATAGTAAAATAAGTAAATAAACGAAATAATAAGATGCATGAAAAACATAAAACTATGCCAGCTAAATAAATACACATAAGAAACAAAGAGCTCGGCAAATGAACCCCGCGGTTAGGGATCGCGTTCTCGCTTTCTAACGAAATAATCAATAGAAGTTCTAAATAAATTCATGTTAGATTTAACCATTACCTAATATAACCTAATTAGACTAAACTATCATAACATTACTTGTTTAACCTTAACTTATCTAGATCTGGTTAACGTACTTTTTAACCCTTTACCACGCTGTACATAAGCCAATAAGCTGTGGGGGTTTTTATTTACATGACAGCATGTGAGAGTATCCATTTTATTTTCAAATTTACCACCATGCCGGTACGCATGAAACTAATTGAACGCGTATCGAACGCTTGGAACGCGTGAAAGTAATTGCGCGTCGAAAATGCAGAAAAAACTGCATTATTTTTGTCATGATATTATTACAGTGAATCACTTAAAAATAACTTACAGTTTTCCTTAAGAAAAATAAAAGCAGTTGTTTCAAAAAATATGAATGAAAAGAGGTCTGCAGAAAAAGAGGAAAGGAAGCCTTAAAACTTGTCTTCCTTTCCATATTCGCACTTTTTTGTACTTCCTTCAGCTTCCACTATTATATTAGTCTTCTACGTCCATAGTGTGTTCAACATGGAGGTAGGTTTCGGTATATGAGATTTTGAGAGTTGAGGTATATTTGAATTTGAATTGAATTTGAGGTATATGAGAATTTTTTATGCACTTTTTCATCACAAGTCTCCCTGACCCCGACGCGCCCCACTATACACTCTCCTACAAAAGCCTATAAGCAACAACATGGGAAAAAGGTCGGAGTTCACTGAGTAAATTTGAACACCAAACTTGCTTGGATGCAAAAGGCTCTGATTTTGTTTCGATTTAGGAGATATATGGACAAGCCAATGCAAATTCTTTATAGAAAAAATGAGGTTTCAATTGTCGTTCCTACCTTTTCGTAAAGAAATTTCGAAGAAACCAAAAATGTGTCAAAAAGTCTCTTACTTTTCAACTTCTTATTGCCACAATATCTGTTAAGAGAAATACTGGGGTTTTAGTATCCTAAAAAAGCCTATTTATTGTTAAATTTGAATTTTACCTAGTTTTTTCACGTTGTGGTGAGAAGAGCTGCAAATAGGATTTTGTTTGAGGGCGGGAGCTTTGCTATTTGCATTTTTTAACATTTGGTGTTTCCCTATCTTCCCCTTATGAAGGAAATATTTCGGAGGGGGGTCAAACCCCGACTAGGCCCCCTAAATATGGCACTGGTAGTGTGTAACTGAAGAACAGTAGATGACCTAGGTTTTCCTGTAAAACGTTCCTATAATATCCTACCATTCCATTTATAAATGTGCCTATTTCTTCATTTTCCTAAACTGTCAATATGCAGGGAAATAAAAAATTTGTGATTTATATAGAACACGTGCCACTGAGATAAAAACGCTTTTTGTTAAAAAAGCTCCAACAATTTTACCCTGGCTAAAATTTTATGGCCACGGTCACCATGAAAACCCCAACGTGACATGCTAGGAGACGATTTTCCAGCGAAACGCCCATAAGAAAGGGAAAAGCAATCTGTGCGGCGCAACAGGGCGTCCGCCATGGTACTGCGCTTTACGAAAGCTTATAAGTTCAGTAATAACTACACAGTACCCACATAGATTCCCTGTAATAAAGCTCATACACATCACTTACTTTTTTTGCTGCGTTCCTTTGTAAGAATTGAGCATAGAAAATATCGTAGAAAATGGGATTCTTCTAGTGTCGAGCACCGTGTAGCCACGTGTCTTTCGCCACGGTACTACATAGTACACCTTGCACGCAGCAATTTGTAAGACAAATGAGATCATTTGGGGGAAATCTCAACTAGCAACGCTTTAGGCACCGGAAGTTGCATGTGGCATTGTTCTTAATGATCATAGCCCCCTCTCGCATGGTCTGACCCATGTGGAGTGTTATATATGACTCTACCGTTCAACCCGAGGGCGCCATAACGACTCACCCTCCTGTCTCTCTCACTTGAAATTGCACGCGAACTTCACACTTCACCCGTAATTCACCCTGAACAGAGAAAAAGGCAAGTCAGGTTACTTAAAATCACGAAATCTGCAGAAGTACTCGTTATGTGTATGGTCTATTATCCGTGTGAGAATGCTAATGTTTTTTATTTTATTTTTAATTCCTTTTAACTGAATTGAAAACAGTAAGGCTTTGAGAAGATTTGCAATCCTCTGGGTCACCTTTTTTCTCGCAGTACTTTGTCGCCGGCAATTAAAAACACTTACACCTGTCAGAAAATTAAACGAGTGAAAAAGGTTGGTCATGATTAATAAAGGAGAGAAACCTTCCACTTTTCCCCCTCCTCTCCCCTTTTTTTCTTTATTCTAACGGCACGCCACACACTAGACTCATCGCCTAATGTAACAATGCATCCACCAGGCAAAAAGTCCATTATCGTGTCACGGTGGATGAGTGGTCAGGAAAAGGTGAGTGTGATGTGAGGGTGCATGTTATGCATGCCACGCTAGCGAGCACAAAAGGGGGTTTTTCGTAATGTTGGCTAGCTAGCGAGTGAGTGAAAGAAAAGCTTGGCTTGTGGCAAGCCAACAACAAAAGAAAGAACGCTGCTCAGGTATACCACCGCATTTTCATAACTATATAACAGACCTCACTCACATTGAGTGTTTTTTCTTCCTTTACCTGGAAGTGCATTCAGATTGTGAATAATTTTGTGCAACAATCTTAATACTCATCCTTCATTCCCTTCCTGACCTTCTGGTGCTAATAGCTTCGCAATTTTTGTAGGAAAATCCGCTAAACAAGCAACGTAAGCACAAAACAAAAAGCTTGTCAACCGAGTAAATAAATTAAAAAACTCAGTGTAAATATTTTTGTTGCATAAGTGACTAATACAAATCCCGCTACAAAGGTTACAACCATATCAAATAACAGATGGGACAAAAGAGTTGAACAAAGTTAAGTTGCGGCTGCAAAATATGTCAAAAACGTTGAAAATCATTTTCCCTGTAAAGTGAGGTTTCGAGTGAGTCTCAAAGGTATACCTTATTCTTATAGTCTCTGTTACGTCTCTAATGGATTATTTTAGCTCATGGGTGCTTCCTGAGCATAAAACTGTATTAACTATTAAGTACTAACGTCAACACAGCAAATATCTGTGTTGACGTTACTCCGGATACGAAAAACATGCTCCGGAGTAGGCAAAGGAAAACACCAGTTGGATGATTTACCGTCAACTGGGGCAATTCTGAACACGTGGGTTACATTGAAAAGCTTACAAGAACCAATAGGCCATCCACTGTCTTCAACTAGGTACCGCAACAAATAGTTGTCACCAGATACAGCGATGACTAGGCTTTCGTTTGATGCCAAAAATCAAATGTGTGTTTTAACAAACATCCTAGCAACAATAATTTGAATGTTAGATACTTTTGGGCGCAATTTTTGTGCATTCAAATTGTCACTACAGAAAAATAACCAAGAAAGTTAGAGGCTACATTACAGAAAGGTACGGTGGTCCACTAAGCCTTCGCTCTACCTAATTTAGCCTACGCTAACCTTACCTATAACTAAATTAAGCGCCTAATATCGAACTGCATCTTCACTAAAACCTAACCTAACTCTTATCTAACTTAAAGCAACCACAAATCAAACCAAACTTGCCGTAAACTTGCCAACAACCTAACCAAACCGATACCTTACTTAACTTTTGTTAGCCTAGCTTTACCTTAGTAACCTAACATACCTTGCACTACATTATCTTCACCGCACAAAGACACTCCTGAACTCATTAAAGGGGCCTGGAGCCAAAATAAACGAATAGTTTCCCGCGGTTGAATGCATTCCAGTATAGATGAGTTTTGGAATATTGCCATGTCTTACAGACATGATGCTAAGTATCATTGCGTGTAATAAAGCAAAGGACACAACTATACCACTTTCTATAGTTTCCTAAGGGCCAGACAACGTGGAACGTAAAATAGAATCATAAACAGCGACACAGAGACTCAAGAACATTCGGTTCGTACAGCACACAGGTGCAAATCACAGCTCTTTGGCTTAGGGCTTAAACTGGCACAGAAGGTTATTTCACCTAATTTCTTGGAATCACGAAGCCGCAAGCGTTGCATAAAAAGCATGAGTGGTAATGCAGCCCAAGCCAGAAGCCTTTTCATTCGACGCTTCGCTTAAGTGTTCGATTTTAGGTGGTGGGTCCTCGTGTGACAGATGCTTGATGGATCACTTTGGGGTTCCCTTTTTGGGTCGAACTTCACCCCGCGTAAAGAAAACAGACGTTTTCTGTTTCAATAAAAACGTGTAGGGACGCTATCGACGCTCTGCAGTTCTGTACGCGTCTACGTGTTGGAGCATACAGACGCCGGCTTAGATGAACTTGAGCACGAGACTTGCACCCGTTTTCGCCCCTTTACAAGGATGAGTTCGATCTTTTATCCTCTACGTGCAGCTTGACACAAATTTAAGAATAATGCTCTAACGCTCCCCCACACGTTACGTAGATAGTTACTTTTTAGTTTCTACTCTATTTTAGCACGATGACGTTGCCGAAGAATAGTTTATCGTGTTGGGATAACGTAAGCAGTTTCGCAAAGATTTACTATCAAGTAGAGAAGGATTCATGTTTCTTTTGTTCATTTAAAACGAGCTGAGTACAAACAATAAGGTACAGAAGTAAAGATTTTTCAAGATGTCGTTTTTAGCATAATTTGGAGCTCGTTTCGCTCAAGTGGAAACATTTGCTGTGGCTACAGGGAGGCGATGTGGGCATGTTCATAAACAAAAATAAAAAAGACCACAAAAAGCAAGAGAAGTATGGCCCAGTGGGAATACGGGTAGCAGGTTGGGGAAACGAACGCTGAAAAGGTAGCCCATTAAGAAGGAAAAAAGCAGTCGAGTACTGATGAGTCTTTCATTGTTAGAGGTGCAGTTCCAGCTGCTGACACAAACACTTGCGTACAGTGCGCGCGAGAGTAGACGAGTAGGAGAAAAAGACATGACTAACAGCTAAAGAACTTGTCAAGAAGCACTGGCCTTCTTTTGAACAATTGAACTGCCACCCAGGTGGTCTCCCCAAAAGTCACAATATTCACCGAGAACCTAAAATACACTCGGGAAATCACACTGAAGTGAAAAACGGAAAATTTCCACAGCCCAAATATAAAATCAAAGTGCGTGGCAAGAATTACTATTAAGACTACGCAAACTGCAAGCGGCTATTTCTTTTAGACACCTACAAGGTACTAGACTAAAACTTGGTTATAATATATGTATTTATAGTTCGTAGATATTTAAGAATTTCAAACAATCGTTGTTACGATACGTTTGACCGATATGGTTGTAGTCATAATTTGAATTTGAGGATATAATTTGAAATAATAAATATGGTTTGAGTCTGTAATTCTCATTAGAAAACAGATGGACAAAAATGAGAAATATTTTTGCAAAAAGAGGGGAAAAGTGACCAGGATTCCCCAGTGTGGCCCAATACGTCATAAGAACAGTTAGCTAACGAGAATTTCCCACATTTTAGAGCTGGGGAAAAGAGTAGGTTATTGTGTTAGACAATGCTGTAACCCATGACTATGCGATGTGGTCAGAAACACCGGTCCATTAGCTAAGTAAACACTGAAAATTTCACAAAATTTTGTAACATCGCACGCTGTTGTATTAGGCTCACTGTTCGGCGGGATCTTGTTGGCGCCATTGCCTTGATGTTTTAATATAACAACACGGAACATGTTTGATATACAGGGCGATGCGCCATGGTAGTGTAGTTACATAATACACTACCGTAATTTTGCATGAAGCAAGAACGATTTTATGACGCATTAGCGTGGATTGCATTGTCAAAGCTTTTTAAGCTGGGTACAAGCTAGGTCTGTCATGTTTTACAATACTACGTATGGCATTTCATGGTTTTGTGCAAGTTTTATGCAAGAAGGGTGTACATCCTTGAAAGAGAATAAGGAGCAGAAGTCGGTGCCCATGAAGTTGTGTCAATATTTGGTCTTTTCCATTTGTATATAAATGCGTGCGCTTTGTCAGGATTCCAAACGGGGGCGTCGATCCAAACAACTCAAGTTTCCTTTATGCAGAGTACAGCCACTCAAACAGCACACAATATTCCGACAACTCGTATTCCGGTCGGTCAAATTCTATGCGTTGTTTTATGTGAAGCTTTTATTCTTTAAAGTAAACTAAATAGCATTAAACATAAAAATTGCTATGAAGTCAGTTGCTCGATTTAAAAATACTTTCGCAATTCCAGATTTTTTCGCCTCCCAAACCCAATCTAGCATCCAAATTTTGATCGAATTCTGCGACTTCGTTTGCTTTTACGTTCCGGAATTTTGCCAACTTTGGTTTTCCGGACTTTTGATAACTTCTTGACAAACATACGCTTCTTACAATCAAAATACCAAGTTCTCTTTAGCAGAGTATTGCAATACCTATGATCGAAACATTTGAAAACATAAAAGCGCAAAGTGTGGCAGAACTAAGAAAACCCAGCGTCATTTAAAAGAGCCAAGAAACCCCTTGTCGCTTGTTCGCATGTGCAATGCCCAATTTTACTATAATATAGTCGGGTACTTTGACACGGAGGGTGCGAAGACACAGCCCTTTTGTAAATCATCTATTGAGAATTTCCGTAAAAGGCTTAAACTGTTGAAAGACATCTATAGTACCAATGTTCTAAAGTAGTCACAAAGCAGAAAAGTTGCGTGGATGCGAGGTGAGAATTAAAAGTTTTTTTTCACACCCGCTACAACTGTTTTGGGTGCTCAACTGAACTCTGTCAAACCAGGTGTATGCTACGTAAAATAACCAGTACTTGGCAGGTGATATGTGTTAATCTTAGATACTTGAAACCTTGAAAATTTTTGCAGAAATTCAGCGGCGCCTTGGAGAAAACTGCTGTTTACTTCAAGATGTCGGTGTCGGCTATTATGACACACGTCTAGTCGGCGTGTTTGGCACGTGTCATAGCACCCGACTGCAAGAGTATACAGCTAGAAATTAACGGGAAACCAATGTTATGTATGATATTACTAGAAATCCACGTTTTTAAGTTGTAAATTATATGTAGCGTCAGTTTGGTTAAATAACAGAGCCTGAGGAAGAGCAAACTGCTGAAAACAATCCATAACTGGATCTTGCGACCCAATTTGACTCTTCGTTGCGGACATTTGCGTTGTGTTATTTCAGAACCATGAGAGATTCGAAAAAACAGAGAAGGTAGTATACTGACGAGCAGCTTAAAACGGCTGTGATTCTGGTGGTCGAAAAGGGTGAGACAATTAGAGGTGCCGGAAAGGCGTGTGGCTTACCTTTAAAGACGCTATCTCGCTATGTGAGTGAGGAAAAATCGAAAGATATTCCGTGTGCGGAAGTAAAGAAGAAGGAAATGGGTAATTTTCTATTTACGCTGAAGGAAGAAATTCTGATAGCGAAGTATTTACTCAAAGCATAAAAAATCCACCATGGCCTTACGAAAGGGCAGTTTATGCAATTCGCTTATAAGTTCGCTAAAGCGAGCAAGAAGAACGTTCCGAAATCGTGGGAATCATCGAAAAAGCTGGCAAAGACTGGTATTACGGATTTATGACCAGGAACCCCGAGTTCAGTCTTGGGAAACCAGAGCCTTGCACTCTTACGCGAGCCACCAGTTTCAACAGAGAATATGTCAATCTCTTCTACGACAATTTGGAAAGAGTCTTGACAAAATACAAATTTGGCCCTGAGAGTATTTTCAATATTGACGAAACAGCAGTCACGACGGTGCATGTCCCGCCAAACGTGACAGCCGAAAAAGGAGTGAAACAATTAGTACAAGTAACTTCAGGCGAACGACGAATTCTTGTAACTCTTGTAGGAGCTATAAATGTGTCAAAAGTGTAAAAAAAAACACAATCCAATGTCAAAATATAACCCAATGTCCCCCATTTTGCTGCCGTTTTTTATCTATACATGATTATGTTGTTCTGCGTTACAATACATCAATAAACGGCTGAAAGAATCGAGGTTTATTTCTGTGTCATAGCTCACCGGGAAGTGTGTCATAGTACCTCCAAGTTCGGGTATTATGACACATAGACGACTTCTGGGAAATCTTTTTTTTTACAATTAAACGGTTTTTTCGAGGAGTTGGTGAAAAATTAGCAAAAGTATCGGAAAGAGTTCCCTACAGAATAGCGTTGGAATAATTAACATTTGTTCATAACTTTTGTAAAAAAAAAAGTTTGAGTAAAAAGTGTGTCAAAGTGCACGACTCTCCCCTATAGCATGGTGAAGAACAACTGAAAACACTTTTTGATTTCATCATAAATATACTGAAAACAGTAAAGTACTAACTTTTCAACTTACTATACCGGAATCACATTTATTGCGTTTACGAAGACTTAACTGGTCTAATTAAGTGTTTGTACGTAGTACAACTAGCGAACACCTTGTCATACATACGAACGTTTGTACCCTCCAAAGCCAAAACAAATATTTCCGTTATCAAGGAACAATTCCTAAGAAAGAACTGTGATACAAGTTAAAAGGGAACTTTTCTAAATCGTGTAAATCTGTGTACTGGTCTAAATTTAAAATTGACCTTCTACCGCCTGCGTAAATAATGGATAATTCGGGGTTTCCTTCATCCATAGCTGTACAGTTCCAGTTTACCGTTTTCGCAATTTGTACGATGACTCATTCACGATATCTAATTTCCAACTCTCTTTTTAACCAACATTTTCATAAATCTAGTCACTTTATGACACAATTACTTACCATTACAATTTATTTCTAACTTGCCTATTTACTTCAGAAATTATTGCGAAAGAAAATGTTGGGTTTCCATTTTCCAGTTTCTGTGTTTACTTCCTGAATTTATTTTTTGTTTTTCAATTTATTTGTGTTTTTCTTAAAGAGCTTAACTACATCGGATAGGTAAATAGCCTCAGGTAAGCTTCGTATCAGGGAGGAAGACTTGATCGAGGCATTGTCCGAATTAATCAACTCAGAATTTCGTATTTACTCTGATAATTTCTATCTCGAAGTGCACACATGTATTTGGGTGTCTCAAGGCTTGGCACTTTTTGGACACTTCGACCTTTTTTATTCAAACATCATGCTAACGTGGTCTGTTATGATGGTGCAATATTAGAGGCATTAAGACAGTAGTCATGTTCATAAGGGGCTGCAACTATGAATAAACGCCCAGGAATTATCTAAGAAAGTCATTAATACAGCGATTCCACATTTGCTTTTGCAATGGCACTGTATTATTCCAAGTGTTGTTAAAACAAGCATGATTTGATCCACGCAGAACAGTCGTCACGTCCATGCGGATTTCTACAATACTCTCATTATTTTTTTAATAACTGCACAAATGTCACAACAAAGCCCGCATCGACTAGAGTCGAGGTCGCTCGCAACCACGCCAATACTAACAGCTAAAAAACGCAACTTTCAACACATGAAGTTTTCAAAATTAAAATAAACGGGTAATCCTGGCTGCTATGTGCTTGACTGATCTTTGTTTGCTTGAATTAAAATCTTCCGACGGCGTGGCTTAAATACGTATGGATACCAAAAAAGGGTAAAACTCAATATCATCCACTCGTTAGCTTTCTCAATCTAACAGACTAGGCCACGTACTTTACATGGATCTTTTCCATTTTACCACAGCCACATTTTTAGGTATTTTACTCGTTTTTCTAACGGAAAATACTGTTAGTTATCTCAGTAGAACTAGCTTAACGTAGCCTATAGGTAAGGTAGACCCAAGTCGATTATGTTAGGTAAAGCTAGATTAGGTCAAGTTAAAGCCTGGTTAAGTTTGTGCATTCAAATATACATTCTAAAACTATTAAAACCAGAAAAATGTGGCTGGAGGTAAAAAGAAATAAGGAGCTTTTTTCCTCTTGTTCAAATAATACATAAAATTCCATATTCTCATTTTGTTAAAGTTCCGTAACCGGGCCCAGGATACGGACATACGAAGGTAAGGACTTTGGCTCCGACGGTGATGGTGACAAAGGTTCTTGCATCTGTGAGGTCATCCCCTTCTTAGGTAAGCCACTGCGGCCTAAGCTGCCGGGAAGTTGACCGAAGAAGCACGGGACGGACTCGGTTCGTTCTTCCTTTTCTCTGGGATTATCATCATCGTTGGACACGGACAAATTGGCAGTCTTGGGACTGGGAATGCTACTGCAGCTTCTAGCACTCTCCATACTATGTTCCAGTGACGCTTCACTCAATGACCCAGGTCTTTGCCGTGTCAATTTCTTCTTCAATACTCCCACCAATCGCTCCAACCTATTGTCGAAAAGTTGGTTTCATTTTTTTAAAAGCACAACAACGGGGCTATTTGCTTTTACGCTTAATCTGGGTCGTCCAAGCATGAACGCCCTCTATATACCAATCGAAACGCAGACACGTGGCTTTACAACGTCCTTTTTAGTAATGTGTGCCAGCACGCCGCACCGCTATTATTAACTATCAAGATGCAACCAAGCAATAGGCCAATAATAGCGATTGCTCTAGAGAACAATACATGGCACATACACACACACGACTCCCAAGCAGAAAAGAGGGCTGAGGATTGAACAACTACCGTCGCCAGCTTTTATTAAAAGCTGGAGGCAACTTAAAAGGGGGACTTGTATTTTCGAGAAAAGAGAAGATGCTGCGATGCTCCAAAGAGGGATGCTGGGCTTCTTTCTACTCTTGACGACGGCGGGGATGGATACCCAAGTTACCTTGTTTGAACAAGCAGGATATTACGCTGCTAAAGCCTTAGCTACAAGCATGGATGTGTCCCCTTTCGCCAAGGGGATTGAAAGCTTCCGCGAATGCGGTGTCTGTGTGCACGAGAAAAGGAAGAGGGTTAAAGGAAGATGAAGCAAAGGAAAAGGCGCTGCCGGTGTTCAGATCTTATAGAAAGACTGTTATATTGCAAACGCTACAAAGAAGAAGATGGAAGAAGGACACGAAACTCAGCTTGTAATACGCCAGATTGGAAACATCACAAAAGTACTACAGACATGAAAAGAAGACTTTCACTACCAAGTAACAAAAATCACTAAAATCGTAAATCTCGCAGTTCTTGGACATGAGACTTAATTCAGGATGCATAGTTTGGCCCATAGTTGTACGTGATACAAGATATGTAATAAATGAAAATTTTTCCTTACAAAATACGTAAAAATTCTGAGCACATTTTTTCTTAAGACTAGGATAGAATAAATAAAATCCATACTAAAGTTAACTCACGAACAAGTAAATTAACAACATTTAAAAGTAATCTTATAATATTCCCAAGTACACTGCCGTGAGTGGCTATAGTTCGACTGGAAGTTGTTCAACGCATGGTAAATCAGTTTGACAAGGGACGGGACAGTTCGGACATCGCACATTTCGTACAAAAGTCGTAGCCAATGAAATACAACTACTTTAGCGCTGAAAAAATCCTAGGTTCGATAAATAAAACGGTCTATATGTACGAGCTAAATTTACTAGAAAATAACACGCGTTACACGTAAAAACATTCCCACCAAATTTGAACGAATGTAAAAACGGTCGTATATTTTCTTAGCACAGTTTACTACATGACCGAAAATTGTGCAACAATTGTTTCTTTATAAAATGTAAAAAAAAAAAAAATATCCAAGCAGATCTCAGTCCAAGGACTCTAAAGTAGATTTATCCTAATTGTTCCGTCCCTTTACTAGTGATTTTAACGAACGTCGTAGGTCGTTACGATGTACAAATTGAACCAAAGGGAGCAAGTTTTTAAGTGAAAAAAGTTACTGTTAATTTTGCACAAATGAAACGTTTTTTAACGAAATAATGTAAGTTTGGTTTACATTATCTGTTCCCTTCACTAACGGTGCCTAGGATATAAAAAAGCCCATGTTTTCAGTATTTTCTACGCACTGAAGTGCAACGAGTGTTTCAACAAAAATTACAAACGAATCGGGTCCCTTATCCGTAAAACTCTAGGAAAAAATTATTTCGTCCACTTAACTCGCTTTCGTTTTAATGGTTTTCTCCATTCTTTCCTTCTAACTCCCAGCTTAAAACTGAAAAAAAAAGACAACATACCCAATTCACTAGCATTTCCTTAACGAGAAACTTAAATCATACATAAACCCGCATTCCATGCCATAGACGTACAACTCTGGGTTTAGGACGATATTTTAAATTTTTTCTATCACTTTAAAAGCACATAGCAGTGTAAAATAGCCATATATTACCGCACGACGCGCTCTTCCGATTCTCGCCGCCCGGCCAACGTTGCCTGCAGATCCTGGTCCAGTTGGGAACGCTCCTTTTCGAGAAGCGCAATTTGTGCCTCCAACTCGGTGCGCGTCATGGCATTCGCGTCTGCTGTCCATTGGGTAGCCGAGTCCAGCCGAGGAGCCGCTTTCAACTCGCGCCACGGTTCGTCCGAACTGGCGCGGTGACGCTGGCGCGGATCGACTCCGTTCACCATTTGATGATTGTTCATAACTATGACGGCAATGACAACCTCATTTACCTCCCTTGTTATTAAAACAAACTCAGGCAAATAAACAGAAAACAATGAAAAACAAATTTCTACTTAATATACAGAGGGCGCGTCATAAGGATAAAACACCAACATGGACATGTGATAGCTACAAGCAGCTTCTACACAGGGAAAAAACACTGTTGCTAACATTATCTTACTGTGTAGTAGGTTAAACGCGAAAAAAAATCAACTCCCTCAAGCATTCACTCCGTAACGCAAGCATTAGTCAATAGTGAAAATTCCCACAGCGAAAAAAAGCCATAGAGCTCTGCTCACGAAAGTTGCGTGTTGTTAGTACAGGAGCAGTATTGCAAGACAAAGTACAATAGAAATAACATGACAAATGAAATAAACGGCGTGGCATTAACAGTCGCTGTCAAACTCACCCTCGTCAGCAGCAGCAGTATTATGAACAAGCTGGAAAGCTTGGTTTTTAGCCAACTCCAGACGAGGTTCGGACAACCTGGTCAATCTCGGCGTCCAATTCAAAGCAGATTGGACGGCATCGGGGACCAAATTGTCCTCCTCTTGGGAGCCAGACAAAACCGTCAAATCAAGAGGCAGAGATTGCGCTCGGCTTGAAATCCCTTCAGCTGCTGCTGCTACACACCGTCGCCCATCAAGCGAGTTTACAGAAGGAGCAAAATCTTTAACAACAGGGCGCAATCCAGGACTGCAAAACAAAAGACACGGAAAGAAAATAAAACATCAAAAGAAGCTGAAACTCAAGCCCGAGGACTCAATGCAAATAATGCGACACACGCGACACATAGACACCGACCATCAAAACTTCCTATATTTCTTTATCAAAGTTTCCCAATCCTAGAATACAAATTTCCACATAGGGGCCTGTGATGTGTTATTGTAGATTTCCTAATACATTATGCAATATCTCTCGTCACTTGCTGTCGCGTCACCCCGCTTTTATCCATCCAACAAAGGTGTCAAGCCAATCCATTACCTTACCAGCTCACAAGTTGGTCTTTTACCGGTTTCTTTCGTCCCCATGTGGGCGCGCTAAAGGGGGGAGGGGGACTTGTTCTTATAGACTTATCCGTTATATAGAAAAATACAGTGGCATAGAGTTTTGGGGAGAGTTAGGGGGGTGGGGGAGAGTATTGTACGCGATAACAACACGTCAACCCTCCTCTTTTCTACCCTTAAACGATCGCATTAATGCGGAGCTCATGCATGTTTGACAGACCGCTTGTGGCGAAGCAGAAAAGCAAGGACACGGAAACTCGCAGTGAAGCCCTAAAGAGGGACACAAGTAGGACAGGAAAAGGTGAGAACAATATGGTTCTAACCAGTGTCGGGCAGATTTGGGGGCCAACGGAGTAATCACTAATCATCGTTATTTTTCATTGTAATAATTAGTAAGACACTTAATGTACCACAATAAATTTTACACAATAAAAAGTCGACAGCGGGCATGAATAATCTTAAACACGTCTCAAATAAAGATTAGACGAAACAACACTCCATTACGTTTAAATCTGCAAATAGTGCATTAAAAATGTACACTTTAATTAAATATCAATACTTTTGTTAAGTATTGTTTAATTTTCAAGACGGGAAAACACATTTCTCTTGAAAATGCGCAAGTATTTGGTAAGAGTAAGATTTGTAAAACACCCGACGCGGATGCAATCTTGTTGTTAGTGATACAACCGTTTTATCACTAGAACGGTGTCTATTTTCTTTTCACATAGGAACTAAATTAAGCTAATAAATGTTTGTACTGTTTGTATGACGTAAACAATATTCATTTTCAAGCTTCTAAATGCTCTGCAGTGATTTTATACGCGTCATTAAAGGTAACACTTTGTAGTCACAGTAACACTATTATTAACGCATGATATAGATTTCGCTTACTTTTCCCTTAATCGTTCATCTTATCTCGTCTTGTGCGTGTAAAGTCCTATCCCTCACAATGCAACGAAGTCTTCGACTTACAGGGAATGCGGGCCTTGGCGCTTATAAAGCATTTTCAAGACAGTTTTTGAAGAATAAATTACCTCCATTCAGGAGTTAAACAGACCAAAAAAAAAAAAAACTACTGCAACGTTATTAAAATCGTCGATGTAATTTACTCAAGCAATTCTGTCAAACTCAAGCGACTTTGCTCCGCTTTCCACAACGTACGCGATTTAGCCTAATTTTGCACGTGTTTTCCACTTATCCCTTGAAACGCTTTGACATGCACACTCTTCGATTTACGCGGTACATGAACCTTCAAGAAACTAATAATAATTACCCTACAGTGGGTTTTAACTTCCATGGTAATCATTACTGAAAGCTCGAGGCTTTTCCATCCTTTCCCTTGGAGGATTCGAGCCAGGAAAGAAGGCACACTTTTGGCTAGGTACACACATTTCGGGCGTAATGCCGAGCATGATGGCGGTTTTCAGGGTGCGCGCAAGAAAATGCATTCACTACTCTATTAGCTGAGGTTAGCAAAGGGGTACCGCCTCACTTGTGTCAATAACTATAAAACGAAGACAGAAATTTCCCCCCACCTGTGTCAACGAAGCAGTTATGTATTTCGGGGTTGCGTGGTCCATTGGTCCGAAAAGTTCCCGGTTGAGATTCTATAGGATACACGCCTATAATTGTACAATATATTTGTACACGCATACATGAACGGCCTAGTACTTTTGGAATCTGGGCAAATGAAGGCAACATGGACCAGCTCGAAGCCACCTAGTCTTCTTATGCACTTATTATTCCCAGGGATGAATACGTTAACATAGCATTGCTACTAGAAAGAGAGATTACGAAGTCCTACAAAACGATTCCGATAGCGTCACCACTGCCGTCGTTGGCAGAAAAAGATTCTTATTACTTCCGAAGTAAGGGACGGTGTGGAAGTCGATAACGACGTGGTGTTTGCTCAGTCCTTTACCCAAGCTTTTTCTGCTATCGGCGACCTAACTTGTCTCTTTTATTGGATGTCAGCCTGTCTTGATTGCTACGCTACAACTAGAATTTAGGGGGAAAAGACAAATATTCCCTCTTCCGAAAACGAAAAAAAAAATAACTAAACGAAAAACAGAAATAAAACAATATTATTTAAAAACTAGTCTAACGACAAATACCAAGCGAACAAACTAAGCGGACACGTTACTTTATAACAATGCAGCAAACACATACGTGATAACCAAGCACGCCATCAACGTACGTACAATAAAATTTCAATTATGTCAACTAGTGTGAACCGGCGCTTAACTTATGTTAATTGAAAGACGGCCTCAGTTCGCTTTTCGTGTTCGCATTTAGGAAACGTAAGTGTTACCTCCTAAAACCATATTAAAGGGTGATAAACTCGTACGAATACGAACTATGATAGAACAAGGTCAAGGCTAATCCCGTAGGAATACAATGCTCTCCCGAACGCTTAGTAAACAACACACCTTTGTCATGGGGATATTCTTCCGTGTCCAGTGCCGGAAACCTGGCCGCAAACATTATGCAAATTCCAAAATTAGACTGGCGCATTGGAAATCTTGGGATAATTTTCCATTATACCCCAGCAACTTTTAAGTTCCACAGAACGGATATTTGGGCAAACGAATTTACAACAAATTTAAACCCGACATAACTTGACTCAGCTTACCCTAACCTAACCAAATTAATCTAACCTGACTGAGCTTGACCTAACTTAACCTAACCGAGCAGTTCTGATCGTATCTGAGTAGATTTGGTGTAGTTATTGCACATTAAATGCAGTTAGAAAAAATAAGCTTGATCTAATGTCATATTTTAAAAATACTTAAATTTTACAAGGTATGTGCGCTGTCGCACAGAAAGTCTAAATGAAAACCCTCAGCTTTCTCAGAAACAGACACTTCCTTTTTTCCGGGTGGTTTTCCCCAGTTTTCGAAAAATCTTTTAATGGCGGCTTTCAACAACAGATTATAACACGGCTCAGTTATTTTTTTTCTTTTTCAAGAAAAGCTATATGACCAAGCTGCAACTAACCGCAGCATCGTCATAATTACTTTAATTGTTTATTTAATTTTCGCCACTTTGTTCAGACAAAGGCACTAGGGAAAGTGGAACAAAATTAATTTTTGACACTTTGGTCACTCTTAAATCACTAATTTATATACCAAAAATTTATCAAGAAGCTTTGATCAACAAATGAGGCGAGCTTAAACAAAATGCATTGCGTTCACGGTTTTAGGAGCTTTCACACAACATCGACGCAGGTATAAGAGGAGTACAGAAAACTATTCATTTATGATTCTATTAGCTTTATTTCCCTAACTTCTAGTTTCATAGCTTTCTTAGTTCTGTTAACCAGATGTTTACATCAATTACAGAGCAATTGGTCCAGAGTGGAGCTCGTACCTAAACAAACCCCGCCCTAATCCGCAATAGTACCCAACCTACCCGTGCTGAGGTATATGGACACTTCTGACCAGCTTCATGAAAAATAGAATATAAATACATCCCCGTTAGTTTTGCAATAAAAAAAAATTAAGGAGAAAATTAGAATGGTCAGTTTAGCACACTGTCTAAGAAGAAACTGAGCCATCCAGGTCTTCTAGAGTGAATAACTGCTAGACGAGTCCAGTCCCTCCCATTACTTGCAGCTTCTGCTAAAAAAATGCTTCATTACGTCAGAACATAACATTTAAATTATTCTTACGCGACCTGTAATGCATAATGCCCAAACCAAAACGGCTTAAAAAAAAAAAAAAAAAAAAAAAAAAAAAGTAAAACTCGCGAATAATCGCAGTGGCCACAACAAAAGCTGACAAAAGGGAACACCCAGTAAAAATTAGTTACGTTACGCAGTTAATTAGACACTTGCTTAGTGTGCAGTTCTGCTCACCAAAGTTGACATAATTGGATTTCTACTGCACTCAATGGAAATTCTGTGGAGTAGTTTTTAACTACCGTACCTGGAGGAAGGTCTGGCGGAATTGGCACAACTTCTCACGTTATGTGACAGGCGTCTCTCCGCTTCGGCGTAATCCTCGTGCCAAGACAGAAACTATAACAGAAAAACAAGCAAAAACTAAATAAAACTTTCGAACAATTTTTCATACAAAATAAGCTAATATTACAAACCGTACGAAGCATAGTAAATACATAAATGAAAGTGATAATCAAGACAACACAACAAGAAAATATTAAGTCTTATGAAACTGGTTTAGTACATTTAATATGGCTAATAAGGGAATGTTATCCGACTAAGATGCATTGGTATGAGGATGAGAAGCGATGTGGAGGTTGGGTGGAGTGGATTGGGGTTGGGTAAAAGGTGAAATGGATGCTGGATGTTTGCATTGGTCTCGGTGTGTTCTGTTGGTTCGCACAACTATTCTTCACTTCTTGTTTCTCTCTTTTCTGTACCATGCTCGTGATATAGCAGCAGTTTATACGGACGGCGACAATAATCGTGCTGTACTCGGCGACTATGAGCGAAGCAAGGGGAAAAGGGAAAAGCAAACAGAGCAGGCAAATTGAGCTAATGGAGTCCAAGCCCACACAGAACAAGAGACCCACTTCACTACCATACAACCAACCCCCCGAAATGAAAAAGAAAGGTTTAGAGACCTCAGCAGTAAATACATACATTCATACATATATACCACCTTCCCTCGTGCTCACCACAAAAGTATTAGCCTTTTTCTACAATAAACACTAAAAGGACTTCTTGCCATTCTTCTTTGTGCTAAAGTCATCAAACAAGACAACTCCACCGTTAGAAACTCTTATTTTCCCCCTTAAAATCAACAAAAGATCTTTTCATACATGCCTCAAAGAATCGCCACGCACTTATCCTGGAAATACAACAAAATCTCGCTATAACAAACTTTACGGGAAAGGTTAAATTGTTTGGTACATCCAAAATTGGCCTTTGATAACTGATAATAACTGTGTGTGTGTTTCCTAGCATTGATCTTCTCATGTGGGTAATTATCTTGAACACCAATACGCTAGTTTTTCGAGAGAGAAACGTTTTTCGCGTCAATTAGAATGAAAACCCATATCAGCGAACCGTGTCACGGTGTCGTGATTTTTAAAGTAATTTTTCAGTTTTAAAGTAAATCATAACATAGTTGTTCACACATTTTCCCGTAATATTTATCTAGCCTTACATTTGTACCCTTGGCAGTATCTTCATGATAACAATGTGTTTTTTCTCATCTACTATATCTTCTACTCTCAACGAACCACACCTCTGCCAGCACTGTCCTTACGAGAAACTCCCGAAAAATTCATACGCGTTTGGAAATATCTTACGCTATTCAAAGCCGCTTTTCTGTGTTCTTCCTTTAGTGGCTTTATAAATTTTGCTCTTTAGCTACGACATTAATTTCCTTCTATTTTCCATGTCAATTTTTGTGTCTGTTCTGGTCGCTTAAACTACTTTGCCTCCATGACCTAAGTTAATTAGCTTAAAAGCATAACTCGGCAGTGTAAGCAACACCTGTTTGCTTGCCGCCAAAACTGGGAATCTCCCTAAAAACCCTACTGGATCTCAAGGGTTCACCCATAATGGTTCAGCTGCCTCATTTTGGATAAGTGCTGAGTAGTTCATCTCATTTAGGCTCAGATGAGAGAACAAACGCGAAATGTGATATGATAGCAGCCAAACCTTTCCCAGTATGTGTGTGTACGTGTAGTATGCCGGTGCCTCCCAGTCTCCCTTTCCAGTTTCCACCCTCCCCTCCCGTAGTATTACCACGCCCCTTGGGCTTCAAGTTACTCCGACTTCCGACATTCGGGCCTTCTCTTGCCTTGCCAAGTCTACTCTCGAGTCTTTTCTGCCATCGGCCCAAGCTAATATTGACTGGACGGAATGGAAAGGACCTCAACCTGAGTACACACAAGTACACCAACACACATATACCCGAAAAGACAGAGACGGGGAGGAAAGGCACACACACGTCTTCTTAGGTATACTTTCATATCCGAAAATTACTCAGCTTTTCTTCCTATCGGAGTTCAGGGTTTTCGCCTCCCTTTTTCCTTTCTCCCTTGTAGCTAACATGGTCAAGTTTTTCTACCGTATCATATTCGAGCGGGAAATATTTTTACCTGGAAATTTTGACTGCTTCAAAACAGCAAACAAAACCTCCAGTTAGGCACTTATAACCTTTTCCTTAAAATATTCCACTGTACCAATAGAGCGAAAAGATTTCTCCGGCTGAACTCGTACTTAACTGAACGCTTTGCAAATGCGTTGACAAAAGATGGGTTCTCTAAGGAAATGGAATAAGTATACATAGGAAAAAAAAAGGAGGAGGCAGTTTTGAGATTGTGATGTAGGCAAGGATGGGAGGAGATTCGTCCCTTCAGGGAAATCGTAGTCGCGATTGACTTGCTTTATTCACAGAGTAAATGTCTTGAGTTCACGACTTGACGTGTAGGCTTCAAGCAAATTTGACTACTTTAGCATGATCCTCCTCGCCGGGAATTGAGTTTTTGTCGTAATGGCCACATGTTTTGACAAAGTGTGTAAATCACAGGGAGTACCCTTGTCAAACCATATAGACTGAAAGTATAACTACAAACATGTCAACACACTCGAGAATGGTACATAAGGAGCCCAATAAATTTGCACAAAACCCCTTCTGCCGAGGCGTCAGTGTGTATCGCGGTTAAATAAAGAAGCCTATCAATTGGTAAACCACCTAACAGTGAGACAACCAGACTACACTTGAATGAAAAGCGCAAAGCCAAATATTGACTATGCAAGCCAACTTGGTGAGGTGAAACAATATGTGCGTTTGGCAATCCTACGCTGTTTGAACTCCATCATTAATACACAAGTTGCTAACTATAGAAAATAATCCGCTTTTGAGCCCATTTCTAGTGGCTGATGACGTTTGCTAACATGCAGCACTTTTTATTGTTAGTTTATCCAAGTTTCTATCAAATTACGCTCTTTTTTTGTCCAATTTCAGTTCCGAATTACTAGCGATTTTTCGTTGTTTTACTTCTTGTGTCGGTACGGAAAATTCAATACACCCAATATTTTTAACAAAGCACACGTGCGTGAACAATTTTGACTAATTATTGCTGTAATCGGTACTTCTCCATTATACGAAATGTCGGACATTTCCGTTACAGTTACTTCCTCAGCACGTTTATTAACATACTACCTTCAATTTATTCCAAAATATACATTCTTTCGAAAGAGAGGCGTACATTTTCCGAAAGCGACGCCTTGCATGTCGTTACTTTCTGTACCTTTACTTTACGTTCGGAGATCCAATTAACTGTAAGATTTTTATAATCCAACCTAACCTTATTTTCCGCAACTTAGCTTACCATAACATAACTAAAAATAACATATTTTAGCCTACCCTAACTTGCAGGTTACCTATTTCTAATCAGAAGTCAGGCAATATTAGGTAACCACCCCCGTTCCCAAACGGGTTGTAGGAGTTTAACCCCCCGAAATGTTAAATTTTAAATTGATAAGCATAGGCGAATGCAAAGTCCAAAAAACTTGCATATGACCACCCTACCCCCCCGGAACCGAAATCCTGGGTACGGCCCTGTAGGTGACTTAAAATCGAACCTGCCTAACTTTACCTCGTTTAACTTAGTAAAACCAATCTGAACGCGAACCTAACCCTGAACTAATTTAATTTAACCCAACTATACCTAACTTTGTACAGCTTAAGGTAACTAACCTAGCTGGATAACCCAATTTACAGCACATCACAGTCTAACTACCTCTTCATTTTGGCTAACTTACTCTACTACAACGTCATCTAAAATTACTAAAGCTATCCTAATATCTAGCCGAAACCCAAGCCTAATTTCCTTCGCCCCAATCTAACCTAACTTAGGGCAACTTATAATTCAAATTACCTTAATTTACTTAGCTTAGCCTATTTTATAGTCTAGCCTTCTCTGACTTAGGCAAACTTCGTTTATTATTACCTATACGTTTATTATTCGTTATTACCTATACTAATTTTACTTTGCTTAGACAAGGCATGCTTTGATTAGACTCTGCTTTGTTCAGACAAGCCTTTCCTAACATACATTAACTTAACCTGCTTGGACTTAACCACATTTTAATTCATCTACGCTTACACTGAACTAAGTCAGTCTAGCCTATAATCTATCTTACTTGATTTCAACTTACCCACTTTACCTTATAACCTACTTTAAACTTACCGTTGAACTTTAAATAACCCTATTTAACTTAATTTTTACCAAATTAAACCTAGCTTGATTTAACCTGTAACTCAATTTAACGTAACTTTACCTAACGTAACGCAGCTTTGTCCAACTTTCATTAACCAACAGAATATAACTTTGCATTCTACTGTAGGCCATTCTCTTGAAATATTTACACTATCACATGGCAGAGGCGCCCACAACCAAAGTGAAAGAACGGCTTTTATCCTGAAATGTATTCACGATTCAGCTCCAGATAGTTTCTGAGCCACGTTCTGACAAAGCTGGCATGTTTGTTTCATAACTTTTACTAGATTAATTTTACTACGTGGGGTTTGGGGGTGTTATGAGAGAGCTATCCATATGCATTTTTCTGGTGACACTTCGACTATGCTCGTCACAAAAAAGTTGACATTTCAAAGGGAGTAACCCCCTATCCGGGGTAACGGTTAAACTTCGGAGTCGCTACGGACAAGCTTATCGGAGAATAACACAGGAAAGTGTCTGACTGTAAAGCCGATTCAAAATCAAAGACACTGTTTTGGCAGTAATGTTGCTGTTAGGAGTATTTAGCGCACCGGTTTGAATTTTCTCAAACAAAAGCTTTTATTACGTTTATAAGCTATGGTTGAACTTTTCCTACACATTAATGTACAGAAAAGTGGGAATCGGACAAACAGGTCCAGTAGATTAGATTTCTAAAAAAAAAATATAATGTAAAAAGAAAAAACGACACCAGTCAGGTACATTTGTGACAAAATATTTAAAATTTTAAGATTTTCTTATGCCCCTATTGTGCCTTGCGTTTATATTTGACTTTATTCGTCCTCAGCTGTTATTCGCTGTAAGTGATCTACCTTCCGCGGTGGATTCTATATCCCCAACTTTTATCAGAACAAATCCTGCAAGTTGTGTATGCCGGGGCCTTAACTGAAACGCTTACTCCACCTTTTCAAGGTATTGGCAGAAATTCGTTGTGTCAAATTTGACTGTTGATCGAATATTGATGAGAATGATCCTTCGCCGCTACCTTGATAAACTGAATACCCCTATGTTATTCTTCCAAAACGTCACCAGCGTGAATCTACGTAATTTCACAAGCGTATTCAACTATGATTTCATGAAGTTCGAGATGGCGCTTCTGTATCTCCCGAGATAGCCCAGATGCCCCATCGGAAGACACTTCCATGGGAAGATGCAGTCCAAATAAATTTAATTACGCCAATTGGTACAAACAAGGATGCAAACGTCTAACCGTGCTGCTTGAAAACTACAAACAACGGGAAGCTAAAAATAGACTTCAATTACAACGCTTAAAAATTGAGATAATTCCAGTGTGATAGAAGTGAACGACCGGAGTTTCGACTAGAAACTTGACGGGCCTTTTATTGTTTTCTAGATACGAGAAAGCCCTTTTCATGTGTCGAAACAGAAAGTACATACACGTGACAAAGAGCCAAACGCGAGAAGACCTTTTTTGTGCAAACAATGAGAGGCTTTTCATGTAAATAACGAAAAATCAGATATACATCGGCCCTGGGGTTGCGAAACTACTTGTTCTAGAAGGCACGTTCTTCCACGACCACTGAAAAGCTGGCTAAGATAAGGCTAATGCTGAAGCAAGCTTTCCCATTGCGCCACAAGAGGTACCACTAAGACGTAACCACCAAAGCTGGGAAAAAAGTCCATTCATTGAACTGAATTTGACTTAAAATTCAATACATTTCGTCAGAATGCAAATTGGCTGTATCCTTTTTCTTAAAAGGGTTGAACTGAACTGAAATAACGTAACGCCCCACTGAGTTTGCGGGGCTTTACTTATAAAAAAGAATTTGATTTCTTTTTTTAAAAAAAATGATTGAACAGTTCGTTCTTAACTCTGACTCTCACGACTCCATAAAGTAGAAATATTTTATGATTTTGGCCTAATGTCCATTTGTTAAAATTGTTTTATCGTTCAATATCGTTTTGTGGAAATCACATTCTAAAAATTAAACAGACTTTGAATTAGATTTAATTTGAAGTTAAAAAATCCCAAAATGAACTGAACAGATTTGGAACATTTTTATACAAAAGAACTAAGAGAATTATCTTCGATTCTTGATATTTTAAAAATAAACTTAATTGACATACATTTTTACAAATTCCTGTGAAATGTGAATTGACTTTAAGTTTTCTTGTATTCATCTAGTATGTCAATCACTATTTTTGCTCGCACACACGCAATTTACTTTAGAAAAAAACTAGAAGCGAAGACTCCGGTGACTTAACTCGAGCGTGAGCAGATTGAATACTCGATGGTTAGGTACGTTCAAAAAACAAAATCACATTTAATCAGAATTCCGGGTATCAAAGTATCGTTTGCCTTCAAATTATCCATTCTGTTCCTCAGGTATTTTGGGAAAAGAGTAAATACTGCAGAGCGGAATGCCAGTATACGATACGGCAGTAGGCGAAAGCCCTCCTCGTTATAAATTTTAAAAATGATCGTTCACAATATCTAGTGTACGTCACCGAATTTCTTTAAATTATTTTGTAAAGTTAAAATACCACAGCTATATTCCATTCTTAAGGACCAAATTATTATAAAAAAAAAATCGCTCTTGGGGTTCCAGGTCCGTAACCAGGATTTCGGTTCGGAGGGATGGGTGGATTCGGGGTGGTTTCAATATGCAATTTTATTGGATATTTGGGGTGCGCCTATCTGGAGCATTACAAAATAAAAAATTTGGGGTGGATGGGATACCTCCAAACCTCCCCTTGGCTACGGGCCTGTGGGTTACAATAACATGTTTTCAAACTAAGTTTTAAAGAAGAAAAAGGATCTTCAGTAATAATTATAAAAATATTTAATTGCTCCATAAGAAAATTAACTATTCAACAACCCGCTGTATAGCTCGCCTGCAATGCGATGTTTTGTCAATTAAATATATTATGTTCATTAAATTTATTATTGACTTACTATGGCAAAGAGTTCCGCACATTCTAGCGGCATTATTACGAAGCTCACTGTGAACGTTCATTCGATTTCGAATTTGGCGCTCAACAACAGGAGCACCAGAGACCTTTCAATTTAAAGTCCGTAATATATTTTTACTTACTATTCTACAAAATTCGTTAGTTTTTATGTCTATCGGAAAGTTAGTTTCCTGAGCAAATCAATTCTACGTTGGTTACTTCGCGTATAGGCATTAAACTGCTTTCAACAATCCGTAACAGAATAGGGCTAAGATCAATAAGGCTTGCTTTCCATGCAAATATTTCTTTTATTACACCGCAATTTTTCTGTAAACTTGAATATTTACATGCAAATTTAAATTAGGTTCAAGCCACTTACTTCTCTTTCTTTCTCGTCCAGTTCAAGCTGTTTCAATTGCTTCTCGGTTTGATGCAACCGAAACATGAGTGCATCTCTCTGCAAACTGAGTTGATCTACATTCGACGACGAAGGCATTTTGTGTCCATTGGACAGTGTTTCAGTGAGTAAACTCTGACTCGAACCATTATGCCATGGTTTGAAGGTTTGGCTATTACTCATGGCTTCTTCCCGGAGCCTTTGCGCTGAGTAAATCTGCTGAACCAAACCTAAACGGTTCAACAGTTTTAATTACTATCTACCTTGCCGAATTTCACCATTTATATTTTTAACTAAGAAAATAGAAAAGCAAAATAAATGACAAAAACACGAAAAGAAATTGACAGATTATGAAAAAGGCAAGCAATTAAAAGGGAAAGATGAGTAGATAACAAAAATAAACATTCGAAAAAATAGGAAAAAATAAAGACAAGAAAAAAGCACGAAAATAGGTGAGGCGTAATAAAAAACGTAAGGAAAACGAGAAAGTTTAAAAAATAAAACACGAAAAGGTTAACCAAAGCGAAAAAAGACCAATACAAAGCTCAGAAAATAGTATACGTAAAATTAATAAAAAGGAATACGAAAAATACTTGAAATGTAACCAGGCTGGTATGTTGCTCCGGATAGAGTTTTGGGCTCCGCCCGCGCGGTTTCAAGTTCCAAACGAGCTTGGTGCAATTCTAACCAAAGTTGTCGGTTTTGTTGCCTAACTGTTCGCAACTCGTCTATTAGCGTTGACACAAGGCGGCTTAAGTGATGTTTTCCTAGGATAAAAAAAAATAGATATTAATTAAATCAGGTCGAATGAGGAGGAACGAAGGAATTTACCCATCGATTCCACCGATTCTTCAGACACGTTATCACCATCTTCTTCACTGTGATGGAAAAGCGGGGGTGGAGGTTGTTTGGGCATTGAGCTATGACTGGCGTCTTTGGTGTCGTTAGGATTATGATTGTCATCGACACTTGCTGTAATTTTGTATAACTCCGAGTCGCTAAATCGACGTTGCAAATGGTTTCTTCCCTCAGACCCTGCCCTGGTTGTCTTTCCACTTTCAACTTTCAAGTTCAAAAACGTCAAAGGATCAGTTTCTGCAATGTTTGGTTCATGTCTTGGCTTAACTCCATTTTTTCGGTTTTTGTGGACGAATTTCTTTGGTTTCGTTTTGTGAGGCAGATCAGGCACAGCATTGTAAGTCACAACTCCTGGACCAAACGGGGTTTGGAGCGGCACAGGATATACGCAAGGCAATGGGTTGGGGTGTGAGAAAACCCACGGATGATGGGCAGTAAAAGAGTTTGGTTCTTTCCCACCACTGTACGCCATAGTGGGAACGGGGTAACCATGGACGGAATTTCGGAAAGAGCTCATATTACTGCGGTAATGAATTTGTGGTAGTAAGTTTTGTTTACGACGACGATGGTAGCTACCATTGAGCGAGTCTGGACTTGTGGTTTCAGTCTCATCCGAATCTTCTTCTTCTTTGGAACAACTTTCGGTAGACGATAAGCATGTATTCTTAACGCGTCTCAAAGACGTTCCATTATTTGGTAAGCTTTCCCAGCCCGCAAAGAGCATTTCGAGCTTAGCTTCGGCAGACAGGTGAAGTTGGACATAAGCTTCTATTACTTAACACGCACACGATACGGAAATATTAGCCAACAATGAATCCATAACATAACCCGGATATTCCTTAACAACGGTTCTATCTTCAAAGAATCCGTTGATTTATACCTAAAAATGAGAAAAGAAGTCTTAAGTATATGGCACATTGGCATCGGAAGGATGTATTAGAATGCCCCCCAGGGCGAAAAAAAAATAAAGAATAGTGTTTGAATTATTTTTACATTTCATTTTAAATAGTAGCAACCGTTGTTTTTCCTTCTCAATAACAAAAGTTGGGATGTTTTATTTATTTCAATGTAAAGAAAAACTAAACATTTTTACCTGATTAAGAAGCTGACAAAAAGTTTTAATAATTATAAAAAGCACTTTCACTGTCTGTGAGGCGTCGTCGCCATGTTAAAAACTACCGGGTTTTCGTTCCCGGTTTTGGAGAGCGGATTCAACACGTTCTCAGTAAAGCAACCCATGTATACCCATTAGAATCCCTTTCAAAGGAACCTGGGTATTGGACCAACAGTATAATCGTCGCCATAGTTACCGCTTGAGAGCTTTTAGGCCGCCTAAACGTATACAAACAAAGTGGGTGAACGAACGTTGAAACTCAATTGCGGAACCCCGAATAATATTGTAATATTTTGAATTTTTTATTACTAATTAATGTTGTATTCGTTTTGTGATATTTCCTGTTTATCTCCATAGGTTAATTTGCTGTTGTTATGGTCATTTGCTTTGTGGTTCTGGCTGGAATATATTGTGAACAAGCCAACTGTGCTACTAGTCTCAAAATTTTTTTGCCCAGAACAGGCGAGCCAGTTTATTGTCTGCTGAAACGTTATGTGTTTGAAAAATTTTACCACCCGCATGGACGGTAAATACACTTACAAGTATTACTAATGTATTCAGTTCTCAATTTATTGTGAGCTTTGAGCTGTATAACTTCGGCCATCAAAGCGACTCACCAACATCAAGACCTAAATGAGCGCAAATTCTGTAACTGCCTGAAGATTTGTTTCTCTTCTCTCGTGCAGTTATAAATGCATTATAAACTTTATGAAATGGCAAACATATTTTATGGTTAAAATAAAAAATGATATATAAATTACTCTAGCATTTATTTTTCCGGAATCAACATCATGTTAGATCTATTATAATAGGAGGTAAAAATAACCTATTTCTCACAGCAAAATGAACCGGAGTTTTACTTAAATAAAATTCTAAGTTATACACTCCTTTAGGGAAACCAAGTGATGCTCAGAGAAACCGAATGTGAATTTACCTTATTAATTTAGTTTGGCTAAAAGTAAATTGAGTAATGGGAATGAACTAGCAACTACAAAATTCAACGAGAACGGTAAAAGGAACTCTTCCTAGGGGCGTTGAGAGGGGGTTTTCATTGCGGGGCCGGGGGAGGTGAAGCCTGTAATTTTACCACCTGTACTTGACGATTTTGCCTACTCTAGTTATTATCCTTTTTTACCGAATCGGCTTTTGACCAATATTTGGAATTGGGGTGGGGGATGCACCCCCACCTCTACTCACAAAAAATTCGCGACGCCCCTGCTTTCACTATTTGGAGGCGGTTATGATAAGCGGTTAAAGCCCCGCTTAGTGGTCCCCAATTCTCGTTTTTCTGTTTAACGTGTTCTTGTTAATTATTAAATTGCTTTCTTATAATCTGAAACACTCGCTTACAATACACAGCGACTACATCTAGCTCTTGAAGTATTTTAAAGCAATTTAGCGTCCGTGCTTAAACGAAATAGCTTAATACCCATTCTTTCCACTGTTTGATTCTGTTTTATAAATATAGCCAAAAATGGACAAGGTTGTCAATTAATATTTGATTAAAAACAGCAAATTAACCTGTGGAGATAACAAGAAGTATCAAATAACAAACGCAAAAAAAAAATTAGTAAACAGAAATTAAAATTCTCACAGTATTACGGGTACACATTTGATTTTCAACGTTATTTGCCTTCTCTGTAGGCCTAAACATTCAGGCGGCCTACACGCTCTCAAGCGGTTACTGTGGTGTCGATATTACTCCTTGGAACCCTGAGTGGAACAAAATCCAATACATATACCAAGGTTGCTTTGGAAGGGATTCCAATGGATATACATGGGTTGCTTGCTGAGAACATGTTGAGCTAATTGGCGGTTTAGTGATGAGGCTAAACGGACAGAGGTGGGTAAACGGCGCATTACACGAGTGTACTGTGGTGAGCACATAAAAGCTTATCGAGCAATCCGCAGAAGTCTAGTTAGGGCTTTTGAGGCTGATTTGCCTTCATTAAGAAAGTGAAAAAACGCGAACAAATCACGTGCAAGGGGAGAGGTAGACCGCGCACTTTAAAAGCATAAAATGTGCGAAAGTTGGCTCGTTTTGCACTAGATAAGAGTTGCCGTGGGCTGACTTTCGAGTGTAAATAATGTGGCAGCGTTTTCTGAAGCAAAGTAATGCTGATAATTAGAATAATGCAAAGCAATTAATACTGCAAAACTTGTTACGCAACACTGTCGCGGTTTTCTCTCTGCTTCAACGCTTAAAAACTTCATATATAAAAATAGTCTCTCAAAAGAAAGATAAAAAATCAGATTAAGTTTGAATTTATCGGAACACATTTGTTGTTTAATAAAGAACGAAATTCGTACCGATCGGTTAATCGATAGAAATTTTGAAGTTTTAGCGTTACTTTGTGCACATTTGGACGTATTTGACCACTTACTTAAAAATATATGTATATTAGACGTTTGGACGTTTGGTTTCAGTAGTATTTTCCAAGGCGTAAGTTTTTCTTACAGGAAGACCAGACTTTAACGTTTATAAGGCCAAGAAAACATACGTAATGAGAACGTACAATAGACATCCACAAAAAGTAAAGAAACTATCGAAAAACATCCATTATATGTTGGTTTACGTATATAAAAACTTAAATTCTCAATAATTAAATTCGGCCTATACTGGTATACAATTTTTTAAAAAACTAATCAAATGAATCAAGAAAGTCAAAACTTTAAAATTTGTGAAGATATATGGTGCTGGGAAAACAAATTGAGCATTTTTACGTACCGGACAAAAAAAGCACTGTAGGCGTACCTAAATGAACGTTTGCAGAGACGAAAGTAGATCGTTTATTACGCTATAATAAGCCTATTTCATTAACTTAACTCGTTTATATTTAAACGAATGCAATACATTTGGAGAACTTAAGTGCGGTACTTTAGGATTTAAAACAAAAAAACTTGTTAGTGCACAAACAAGAGCATTACTTGCAAAAACACTTCCCTTTTTTTAATTCCGTTGAAAAATGCATGAATGACTTCCGGTTTTGGGAAACCTGTAATAAATAAAGCTCGCGATAACCCGAAATTACTCTCTTGTTATGGTTATTTCACAGATTTATTCCATCCGGACGTAGCTTTTGTTGCGCTTTCGTGTTGATTTTCATATCTCGCGCTTCGCGCCCAGTTCGCAATTACATTCAAGCCCAAACCGCCCAATTCCTAAAGGTGCATGCACGCGTTGCCGGACCCGGTTTTGCGGGTTGGTTTGAAGGGAAAGATAGAAGTCAGCTGACTAGTCTTGTGGTGCTTGTCAGCTCCGCGAAGTTACAAGTTTTGTGAGAGAACTTCGTTAAAATCATACCGTCATGTCCAGCAAAGATAGGATACCGATTTTTCCTTCGCGAGGGTATGTCTATTTTCCAACATATTTCTAGATTATGTTCTCATGTAATATATTTCGTAGTGCTCAATCCATGATGAAAGCCAGATTGAAGGGCGCCCAAACAGGCCACAGTTTGTTGAAAAAGAAAGCTGATGCTTTGCAAATGAGGTTTCGTTTGATTCTGAAGAAAATTATTCAAGTATGTGCAACTTTCATCTAGCGAATAAATTATTAAATTTTAATAATAATTTAATATGTTGTTTCTTTGTTTAGACTAAGGTCACTATGGGCGAAGTTATGAAAGAAGCTTCGTTTTCTTTGGCTGAAGCGAAATTCGCCACTGGAGATTTCAATCAAGTGGTTTTGCAGAACGTTACCAAAGCGCAAATCAAAGTTCGTTCCAAGAAAGACAACGTGGCAGGTTAACAAGAAAGCCCTTAATTTACATGTCGTTTTCACGAGACGTATCGAATTAGGTGTTACTTTACCTGTTTTCGAGAGCTACCAAGATGGTGCCGATACTTACGAATTAGCTGGCTTAGCCCGTGGTGGACAGCAACTGGCTCGCTTGAAGAAAAACTTCCAGAAAGCACTTACTTTATTGGTAGAACTTGCGTCCTTGCAAACTTCATTCGTCACGTTAGACGAAGTTATCAAAATTACCAACAGGCGTGTCAACGCTATCGAACACGGTAACTGTTGTCTCAAAACTCAAATGTAAATGTTCCCCATACTGAAATTTTCTTTGTAGTTATCATTCCACGTATCGAGCGCACTTTAGCTTACATTATTTCCGAATTGGATGAGTTGGAGCGTGAAGAGTTTTACAGGTACGCAAAAAACATCAATAACAATAGCTCTGTTTAACAGTTTGGTATGTATTTAGGTTAAAGAAAATCCAAGACAAGAAGCGCATTGCGCGGCAAAAGGATGAAAAGCACAAGGCTGAAATTAAAGCTGCAAACCTTGCTGCTGAGAATGCTATTTTTGACGAGACACCAAACATGCTGGGTGTGGAGGAAGATGCCGATCTTCTGTTTTAAGTAAGAATTCCCGTGGAGAGAAGACCTACAACCAGGCTCTTATCACCCTTTCCGTGCTAGTGAAGCTTTCCATTTCTAACTTGTTGGTTAATTTTTTGGTTTTATATGCCAGATTCCGAGTGAAGTGGAATGTGGCTGTTATCCGTGTTGTGTTGTACAGTAAAGAGCAATTAATAAAGTACACCATTCTCTGTAAAGTTGTGATTGTGACGCATGATTTCGATCTGTCCTGAACAAAGGAAGTTTATTATGAACGTATTTAACCAACATATTCGAAGTCAATAGTAAACTGGATACACACAGTCATGCCGCCATGTTCATTCAAGAACTTCCATACCACATCGTAGACGCCCTTGAAAAAAAAATTGACAAAATGGCATTTATTATTTTCGCTAAAGTCATGAGAAAACTAAATTACTCGTTTGTAAGTTTCTAGCATAGGGACTGTGGTAGAATATGTAGCGAATTCGCCGCCCTCTAAAGGACAATCGCCCCGGGACAAAGTGCTGCATACGTCCTTCTCCAATCCTTCCAGGTTTTTCTCAACTCCGTTCAACGTCAAAACGCTTTCAAGCGTATTAATTGGGACTTCTAAAGAGACAGGCATTTATATTTAGATAGATATTTAATGACAGTCCCATATCGTCATCTGTGCTAATCAAAAATCGCAATCCCAATCTGCCCTGGTTTTATCAGTTTAGAGGACTTTCAAATCAGGGTTTCCACTTGCGTTATACTGGATGCGCTGTAGCGAAGGCAGTATATTTGGATTTTTGTTAATGTTTTACTCTGTAGTTCATTGTAGACTAGAAATGGACACAACTAATTTTCCGATACTTTGCAGTGTTTCGCGAACCACTTGCTCCGAGTCGCAAGGTTTGTATCGTTTTGACGTGAATCCTTACCAGGGGCGTCGCGAGGGAGTGGGTGTTGAGGGTGCAACCCCCAATAGTTGGTCAAAAGTCGATTCGGTAAAGAAGTTTCATATTCGAGTCGGTAAAATCGTAAAGTACAGTCGGTAAAATTAAGCCTACACCACCACACCTAAATGAAGACACTCTCGCGACGCCCCTGCTCATTACATACGAGGCAACTATTACGATCACGTATAAGACAGCCTGTAGGCGCAAATAGTCTAAACCTCCAGAGATGGTTTCTTCAATGGTCAGAGCCACAAACGGCAGAACCCTATTTTGGCATAAGCAGCATAATTATGGAAACAGACAACTTGCCAGTACGGCCGCCTTAAGTTTGCAAAGATAGAAACATTGGGTAAATAGTCAACAGTGGACTTCCTATCAATTTACAACCAGCTGTCCCTTACCATTGACGAATTCAACAGCAACCGACACGTTCGTGCCTCTAATAAGCTTGCACACGTCGAAGGCGCAATCACCAACGCGTAGAGACAGCACGACACCTAGAGAGCCTGTGGGGAATGAGTTTAGTATCATTAAGTAAATATAAGAATAGAATCCCTCAAATATACAGAACACTGCTGTTCAAATTACCACAGTCATGAAATAACACATTAGCGGAAACCGATGCAACCAACGCTGCGAAAAAAATTAACTTCCACATGGCGATACTCTTTTCGTGAACGATTTACTAGTATACAAAGCGATCCTGAAGCTGGAGGAAGTCTTATATTTGGGCCATGCCTATCTAATCTACAGGTGATTGAGCTATCGGGGCTTCTCCAAATGGTGTGTAACAAGGCAGGTGGTATGCTTATTAAATATGTTTAGTGGCAACGAAAGTGCGAAAAAAGCTCCCGGCCCCTTATATAATAGCCGTGGGAGACTTCACAGGACGCGTCTAGCTCGTTGCTATCCAGACAGAATATATGTACTGAAGAAAATACATCGACGAGGTTCCCCAGAGCACGTTTGTCGAATACTTGGTTCTTTTAGTAAAAGGTCATACTTAGGGCGACATCCTGGCGGCAAACTGTGACAGAATTACTGTGTACGTAATCACAATGCTGATGACCTAAATATCGTCATGTCAGTTGGACGATTGGTAAAGAAATATTTATACAGTTAAAAGCAAGGGCTTGCCGATGGCAAAAAATCCCGATGCTGTGAAGTAGGTTCCTAATACTTGTATCTGCAACAGTGACTTTGCAGATTCCGCCGCAGGCCAGTGCGACTCAGCTTGCGAAATCGCTACAGCTTGTACTGCTTCATGAGCCTATATCAGAATTTTATAATGAAGCGTTAACAATACAGAACTTGCTATAAAAGAACGACTCAAGCAGACGGAGCTATTCTTGCTTCATCACAAAAAGAAAATTACAATAGCTTAACGCTTGTTAAGTTACAGTTAAGGCCGTATCCCAGGATTTTGATTCGAACGGGGTTTGGAGGTTTCATGGGGGAGAGTGTTCTTTTGCGTTTACTTTTCTTTCTTTTTTTTACATGTGAGGTTCTTCCAATCTTCGCCATTCTAAAATAAAAATTTAAGGGGGGGGGGGAGGTCAACCCTCTACCCCTCTGGGGACGGCCTTAGTTACGTAACGTTTCAAATAATAAGAAACTTCGGATGCGCTCACGCAAGCACCGTGGCATTAGCAAGCGAACGTCCGCTTGGGTCATTTCTTTACGACGAGTACTTCAATAAACATCAGCAACTCCTTGCTTACAGCTCTTGTTAGATTATCAGCTGTAATGCACATAAACGCAACTCTTATGAAGTTTTCCAATACGTCGAGGAATCGAGAGAATTCCAGCATCCACATTACCGGTGAAACTCGCCCTCCTGTTCCATTTCGGAATGTATCGTGCACAGGAGGAACGGTTAGCATGTATGTTCTCATGCAGATTATTAACGAAGACGAAGCGATCGTAACTAAAGTTAGCACGCCGAAAGCTGATTGCACGTGTTGCACAGCTTGAACTAGCTCTATGTAGCATTTCTGTGCCTTGTTCAGGTTAATGCTGGACCGTCGAACGTTTCGCGTCAGTGACTGGAGTTGCCAGCCTAACGCGATGGCGTAAATGGAAAAGGTGTAGCCTATTACCATGGTATAGACGAACGAAGCCGCGTATAGAGTTATGCAAAAGATGTTAAACCCGAAACAAGTGGGAAATAGGCAACCATTTATGGGTTTCTCGTAGAAAATGGCGATACCTAGAATTGTGCGAGCCCATACCTAAAAATAACACGACAAATATACAGGAAAGATTGAGTGAATGTTAAAGTAAGAATTTCGGCTATTATTACCACAAAGGTAACCCACATTACGAGAAAGATAGAAAGACGTTTGAGCTTCGAATATAGGTCAGAGTCAAGCTTTAAAGTATCATCCAAGATGGAGGCAAGTTTGTTGATTCTCGAAGCACTGAAGAAGAGCAAAGCATGGACACCAAAAGTAGATATGTCATAAACGCCAATTTCTATGGATAAGCTGTAAGCAGCGGCTTTTCTTGAAGATAGGTTATTTTGTTCATAGATCAAACAAAGGTAGAGAGAAAATGTTGCCACGAAACCAGCCATTCCGTTGAGGAAAAGAGCCACCCATTGTAACGGTTTTTGCCAACAGTGATTGGGATGGATGGGCAAAGCCACCAAGTGACATAATGTAATCCACCACTTGGTGGCAGAGCTAAAAGTCACCGCGCCCTCGTCTCCGGTTTTACGAGCTTGTTCGACCCCATCTCCCGGCTTCGTGATCATTGTGAAACGGTAGTACTTCCTTCACGTGAACACCAGAAAAAGTTATAGATTTATCAACCATCGTGCGCCAAGTTGGCTACAGGAGCTCCAAAAATTATCGTACATGAAACGAATAATAAATATATTTTTAAGGCATAAAAGCAATTTTTAAACTTAAACGTAATTCTGTAAGTGTCAAATATTATGGTGAAGCGAAGTATATTTTTTAAAGACTAATTGCTAGATTTCGTGCACAACCGTGTGCGAGAATAAATTGCGAGAGGTAAGTATAATTGCTGCGATGACGAACCTTGGACTTCGTTAAGAAGGGGAGTGCAATTAGTGCATTCAAGGAGGCTGAAAATAGGAAAATAACTTGTTAAGGAGTTGTTCGCCCGGGTAATTGTTGCACACGAGGTATTCACTTGAACGACCCACACAAAACTGTTTCCTAACAAAAGCTAAAACACTACGCACGTTGAGTAGAAAGAGGCTTGTCGATATCGAACTACACGCCTCCAGAATGCCAAATTCCCAAAACTGTCATCCCTCATAACACCTACTATCAAGTTGTCAAATGGAATCTTCAGTAAGGAGGTAATTCTTCGGTCCAGAAAGTCAAAGTATGCTGTTTTCCACCTGAATAGTAAAGCGTATACTGAGCACAATAGGGATTTTTTTGCACTTAACAATGTCACTGAAAAGTAATGAGTTTGAAGAACTACTTTGTCGCTCGTCGCGGAATATGTTGTACGGAAAATAATATTACCATGTTCTAAATAATGGTGAAGAATAATTGGGGCCAATTTAACGTAAAGCAGTGATAACAAAATATAATTTGCGAATGATATGTCCTTTATTAAGAAGACTTTGGCAATTGGAGTTGTCTAACTTAGTTAACTGAAAATAATTCAGAGCAGGGAATTGAATAACTAGGGTAATTCTTTATTGAAAGTAAAGGAATATTTAGTTTTCGAAACTAGTTCTTTGATTATAGATATGGCAAGCTGTATTTCTGGAAGCAGTTACAGAAGCTGATTCACAATCAAAATCACTTAGTTTTTAATAAGAAACTTTCCTTTATCTTTTTTTTTTGTGTTTTTTAGTGTACCCATCTGTCAGTGAATTCATCTGTCAATCACTGCGTACCTAAGCACGCTTTAAAATAACAGAAAAAAGTACACGAATTTCACATATTTACGCGTGCACTATATAATCCGTCAAATTCTGGATTTCTTCAACAAAACAAATTTCGCACTTCCCGAAAGTAAATTGCTATTCGGCGATATTTCGGTGCTTAAAGGTGCAGTACAAGGAAAAATAATTGCGCAATATGTCAGCGAAAAATTAAGATACAGTATTGAATAAATTATCAAGACTATACCATTTCCGCTTACGCATACAATTTTTATCCATCCCACATCAAGAAGCCGTTGCTGGCGCGCAGAAATGGCTCCAACAGGTTGTTACGTATGCAGTAATGCCACCTTACTGAATACCAGGTTATCAAAATTGGTAGAGGACAAATACATAGGTCAGAACAATACTTATGACCTGTACATATAAAGTAAGACAACAATGTCAAGCACGAGAAAACTAGTTCAAATACTTCAAACGTACCCTCAGCAGTAATGGCTTGCCAATCGTGAAAAAACCGTGACTAGTGACAACAGGCTGCAATGCCTGGAATTGTAGAAGGACACATGTAACAAGTTCCGGCCTCTGGAAAACAGTCGTTGAAGATATTTGGGCCAAACTTCTAGGTACTTCTCCTGCCTTGATTTTCAAATGACAGAGCAAGGTATAAGGATTCTATAACTAGAACTTTCATCTATTACCGCTTCACGGAGAAAGTCGGAAGCCATACACATACAGGCCATTCGAATTAAATGCTCGCATACATACAACCCAATGACGCCTACTCCTTGGCCGTTGCTGCCTGTCGACGCCGCCGTGCGTAAGATATGGAAAGCTCCCATACAGAGTGTTAAGCAAGAAGCTATTATCATCAGGAAATTTAGGGAGGAAAACCGTGCCTGCAACTCACTGAACAGTTTAATGAGTTGCACATAGCGATCCCGAAAAGTTTCCAAGCCGGCGCAATTTGCATCGTTGCAAATTGACTGCGAAATAGAGCTAAACTGGAAGGCCAATCCCACTGCCAGAAAGCAAAACATGTAACTGACAGCCACGGGATATAGACACGTTATGTTGACAAACACTCGCAACAATCCGTTGTAAGTCGGCGGGTAATTTATCAGGCAATCCGGGCGACCTTTGTGAGTCAGAGCACTTAAGGTTGCCAAACTACAGGTCTTGAAACAATGAAAAAGACCGTAAGCAAGGAATGATCAGATTACTTCACGTATCCCAAACATTTACCATTAAGAGGTTGTAAATCAAACAAATCCACGAAGCCTTCGTTGCAAATCGACCAGCTTGTCCAGAAAACACCAACTCCTCATTAAACTTCTGCAGCAGGGCATTAAATTTCTTTAGGTTGTGAAGAACGTAAAGATGGATACCGAAGGTGGTCGCAAAGAAGATTGTGTAGTCTAACATATCGCCAACAATGGCTACGAAACTGCCTGTGGTCGCAAATGTGCAATAATAAAATGGTAAGCAGTATGCTATGGTCCCCACTGTGTCCATTACAATGCAAAGGAAACAATGGATCTTAAAGGCGAAAGTCAGTGGACAGCTTTCGCAGCTCAGAGGCACACCAATTAATTGGCATAAAGTAAACCACCCTTGCAACGAACTCTTATTAAGATCACTATAATACGTTACTGGAGTGGAAGATACAGCAGAATGGAATTTCCAAAATGTGTCGAAATGAGCCATGGTTTGTTGTCAAGCCACTAGCAACGATACCGTGAGTGAGCTATGCGTTGACCGTAAGAAAACGCTTGACAGCATTTTGCGTTTTTAAAAAATTCTGTAGTCACAGTGGACCCAATCAAAATAATGTCAACAACCAACCTTCTTGTCTCGTTGTAACTAGACGGAAAGGGTCCCGGACATGCTTATCAAAACTCACATATTAATGACTTCTTGTCAAACAAAATTATTCTAAAAAAGGGACCCACGAGCTCCACAATTTCGAGCGCGGAGAAAGATAAGCGAAGGCAATCATCATATTATATGAACTTGTATTGCAATGGAAGCTAAATTTTTGGAAACAGTAAGACAGTCATGGAACGCACCTGATTTTTGTAACGTTTACAACTAAAAGCATGAAACGTTAGATGGCCACCTTGGCTAAGTCAAGGTCGCTTGTCTAATAACACATATTTTGTTGTTGTTTTTTTCACTTGATATGACAAAACCGCCCCCTCAAGTTTTGTGCTCACTCGGCCTAGAAACATCGGACAAACTTTGAAGCTTTTCGAAAATATCACGGAAAATATGCCTAAGGAGGAGAGGAACTTCTTGCATACATTTTTAGGCCCGAGGAAAGAAGCCCGGAAGCAGGTGTTCATACAACTCCACATCCACGTCCAAAAATACACAGAAAACAATGTTCTTCACCTAAATAATAAACAAAACTCGCTTAATAACAGGACGGGATAGACACCACAGAAATAGTCTGATTACATTCTTAGGTTGAGAACGCAAGAAATCACGAACGGCTGAAATCGCCACTGGTGCTGCCTCGGCATTGGGATAGCCTAAAGAGAAACAGATCATCTGAATGGTCTTGTCAAATAATTAGTGGAGTCAAAAATTGTCAACGTACCGTAAATTCCAGTCGAAATGCACGGAAATGCCTAAAGAAAAAAAAAAAAAACACACAATCTGGTTAATAGCCCAAAAAAAGATCATTCAAATAATATCTTAACGTTCACTATTTTATAATAATACAATTTTATGTTACAGTACAAGCTATTTTGATTAAGCGAAACACTTGATTTCAAAGCGCTGTATAGCAGCAAAAAATGCACTAAATTATTACTAAACGTAATTCATCTAACCTCAATTTAGCATGGTCTCATTAACCTAGCCTGACTTCGCAAACCTATCTTTCTTTTTGCCTTCCTGGGTTCTAACCGAATAAGTTCTCAGAAAACGATTCAGGTGTTCACTCCAAGGCCAATCGCTGAACTTAAGTTCTGTTTTCGCTTAGACAGTGCTTAAAAAGGATCCAGTCTGTGTCGAAAAGAGAATTTTCAACCTTTTCATAATAAACAGTGCAAACTTTATCTGTATGTTGATCAACTTCCTTCACAACGCGCAAAAATATTAACGAATTGCACTTACTGAGAACACTATATATATACAACCTTACTTTAGGGAAATTATGATAAACATAGAATAGACTTTGTGACACCAACTAAACCGTTTACTGAATAATTGCTTGTCAACGCTTTTCGCCTATCAGACCTTTAGCTCGGAAACGCCCAGCTCGCTAAAAATGGCACTTAATAAAAAAAAATTTAAACTATAGTACAGAAATGTACGAAATGTCTTATGACTACGTACAATCGAAGTAAAGCCTTGTTTTTCAGCCAGCGCCAGTGAGCTGCTATAGCAAGACGCGAGAAGTTCAGGTTGTTTGCCGACTGGGCCAACCGTATGGATGATATCTACACAATATTTTACATTATAGACAAGCTTTATCTGATTAAAGTAAAAGATTTAAAGGTGCTACATTTGGCTGGGAGCCTGTATCCTCCGGTGATCTTTGCCTCTCCCACATGACAACCGCCTAAGCTCCGGCATTCATTTTGTAGCTCTGGGCCCGCTGCTCTATGAATAGCTCCGTCCACTAAAATTAACCAGAAGAAAATGCTTTTTGTTTGTTATTAGCATTTTGAAAAAGACAACACCTTACCTCCTCCGCCTTTGACAAGGCTTTGGTTGGCAGCATTTACAATCGCATCGACTTCAAGACAGGTTATGTCTCCTTTCCACAGGGATATGCGGTTGGCAAGCTTGGCGTCGTCTGGCGTTGCCTGAAAGTCTTCTGGCGTCGCATTCGAGACCTTTTCATATATGCCTTTTGCTTTGGCATATTCAGGCCAATTTGGGAACTGATCCAAGGTAACGTAACGATTTCCACACAAATAATTGCGTCGCTTTTCGTCCAGACTCATAGACAAGAACTTATCTGTCATGGAAGAAAAAAAAACTAACATGTTAAATACGTAGATAAACGAATGGAAAAGATTCACGAGTTAGCAAAGTAGGATATCATATTTTAATACCTTTAGGACTTTTGTTATCTTCATGCACTCCAGCCACTGTTGACATTTTGAGGGGATTCATGAACAAATTCGAGGTCACTGTGATTCTAGACGCACATGTAAACAAAGGCCTAGACTCAGGCACACAATTTCGCGCAATAACAGTGGCCGTAACAACATCTCGTTTAGCCAAATGAGTGAGGATTCGGTTAGCACAATTGGCCACTTGCAAAAATGTTTGCGGTTTTACGCGAGTCATGGCTGCTTGTGATTTTAATAATACTCGCAAGGATGCAAACCGGCAACCCCTTTCTCTGGCTCAGAGTCACGAGGACGGTCACGTCCTCACTTGTCCACGGTCTATTCGCGTCACGTACACAACCACCCCTCAATCACCCCAAGAGCCAATCCCTAGAGGAGCCTGGCCTGGTTAAACAGCGTATAGCGATACGACTACCAATCTAAGTAGCGGCCTTAATTTCTTGAGTACGTTCAAAGCGCATTGAGCAAGCACGGGTTTAAAGGTTCACTTACAGTTTCGTTTTGCGATTTTACTCTGAAAGAGAAAGAAAAAGTTTGTATTCATTGGGTATAGGCTGTCACCACACTAGCAACAATATACACGTCATTAGCTGCGTGTGTAGTAAAAACTCCAATGAAGCGAGAAAATTAATCTCGATTTTACTCCATTTGGGTTTCGCCTATCTTCACCATAATAATATAAAAAATTCGTTGAGAGGGGGGGAGTTAACCACCTAACCTCCCCTCTGGATACGGGCATGCCTAGTTCCATATAACACTTGAAATGACGATTGAAAGAAGAAAAAATACGGCACTCAGAGATTTGGATAACTGAAATTGAGGGAAAATGGAAGTTTCGTCACGCAGCAGGTGGTGTCAACAAATGTACTATAGGAGATGTGTTTAATTGCGGAAACGGCAGTTATAACAATTGAACGTGAGGGAAATTCAGATTGTAAAGTTGATTAATACTGCAATACTCCAGCAAAGCAAGCTTTTATACAGTGAAGGGCAGAGGTGTGAAGAAACACTTGACTGTAAAAATAATTAGGGGAAATGGAGTAAATTTCGACCTCCATTTTTATTTCTTCGAATAAACTGTCCTAGAATTGAGACAAAGAAAATCTGTTCTTCAGGGGACAATCTAATTAAGTTCCCAACATTACCTGAATAAAAATAACTTCGGAAGTCATCGCAAATTTTATTCATTGCAATTTTGCCGAACTTCTTCAAAATCGGCATTTCGAAAACGTGTTCCAAATTTCGACTACCTGGAAAAAAATGTTAAATAACGAATTCCACAACAGAATTAAAAGAGGGAAACTATCCAAAATAAAAGTGCTTATGTATGGATTGCTTTAGTTCATGTTCTCAGGTCTTATATAATGCAGAAGCGAGGATTTCACAATTTTTAAAAAATCTGACCAACTCAACAATCTTATTCAAGAAAAGAAAAGCATCTTGTTATTTAGAGTAAGATCAACAATTGTCGCCCCATAAGCGATTATTACGCATCAAAAAGATTTGGTATTTCACCAAAATGCTCCAAAATCCTGGCCTGGTTATCGCTTTATCATATCCATATCTTACTTTCTTATACATTTAATCCTTTTTTAATGTTGAATTTATTCGTGGAGAGCTCAGAAACGCCGGTTAAAGAAATTCGCACAAAAAAACGGCCCTCCCTGCAAATTACATCGACTAAAATAGGAAAAGACTTGTAAACAAAATTGCAAAAATTACTGAAACGTGCACAATTTATATCAACTCACACCAACCTTTAAAACAACGCTTTAAGCTTGCTAATTAAATTAAATTAGACTTCATCCTTCTCTGGCGGCGTAAAGAAGCTTCCAGGCTTTGAACCGTACGCTAAGAGAACTTTCATTGTTACCTACGTGCCTAGGGCAAGACGCCTTTTAGACTACCATTCAGGAGCGACATTCAGTCCAAGGCTGGTATAAATTTAAGGTTGTCTAGTAATTCACAGAAGCTTCTTTATATGCAAAAGTTTTTGATGCAAACGATTCGTTACAAAACCAAGTATCAAAACTACTACAGACCTAAGTGAATTGAAAAGTTACTTGTAGTTAAGAAGCCTTTGAAATTCGTCCTGTGACGCACCCTGGGACGCACACTCCAAAACTTTGACTGTACACAGCTTGTAAACAACTAGAAGTATGATCGCGTTTTTTCTAACAGTACAGTTTCGCGCCATATGACGTATAACTACATTGTTTCACAAAAGATTACAGCTTCTGTCAGGAGATCAGGCGGAGAGGCGGCTTTAAGAGAAGAGATTATGAAGAGAATTGGAGATCTTACTCTATAAAAAGGGAAATGGCCACATATAAATTGCAGTCACATGGAATAGATGTACCGTAGTGTTATTATGGGAGTCGAAGGCGTGTTTGGAGAGACTGTGAGATGTTGAGAGATGTTGGGAGTTTGTGAAGTAACTGACGGCTCGACATTAAAGTTAGTACGTTTGTACAAAGTTTTAAGAGTGAGAATTATCAACGTGACAAAATAAATGAAAGAAAACGTGACATGTAGTGCGTAGCTTGAAAACAATTTAAATTGCCGTCTGAAACTCATGTCGGCAATAATGCACTGTGTGCCACGTTTTCTTTCGTTTTGGATAAAACTTTTATATCGTTTCTTTTAACGTTTAAGTCGTTTTGGATAACACTTTGTCCCGTTCCTTTAAATTCCGAATCTGTTTGTGATCTTTCACTTGAATGCATTATTTACTTTTCAAATTTTTGGAAAAAAATTTTGACTTTTTTATTACATACGTATATTAATATGGTATTTGTGCCTACATTTGATACATTCGCAACAAATTAAGATTTTATCAATTAATATTGATAACACTATTACTATTAATTAAAACTTAGTATTAAAACTATTACTATTAATTAAAACTTAGTATTAAAACTATTACTTATTAATATTGATAAAACTAAACAATTAGTAAGACTATTTGTCTACTAATACATTTCCTCATTCTTGTTTATGCTTAGTCAATTTTCATTTCTTTTCCTAGGAAGCAGGGCGTGAAATTTCCAAACGCTTTAAGCCAGTGAGAGGCCGTCGCTCGCGTCGTCCCTTGGCTGATAGTAACGCCATCGACATCATCGATGAAACCGACTCAGATAATGAAAACGAATCAGCCATAATCGAGCGACAACTTCACTGGCATCCCCCTCGAAGAAATCAACTATGCCTCCGACGTGAAGAATACCAGCTACCGCAGCGCCACGAATATCAAACAATTTATACAAAATCATTTACAAAAGAATAAGAAGCTATATTTCACTTTTTAACTAATCCAAGTAGCAAAAATGGTTGCCGGTTTCTCACATTCGTTAAAATCTTTCTCTGCTTTGAAAAGTTGACTTATAAGAAAGAGGCACGTTCTACACGGCAACGGAATTACGCTTAATTAGACCTGCGCTAATTTTTCTCGAAGACCTCTAAGTACAAAGTTTCCAGAACCTCGTGCAGTGGAAAAACTTCATGCAACGTAGGCGGGTACACATTTTGAATTAGAATTGCCTGATGAAGCAGTGCTCCTGAAATTTGTGTGTACTTGACATTAGATGAGGAGTACGAAAGAATACTGATATAGTGGAACCCACTTATAACGATGGGCTCGGGACCGGACAGGCAGTATCGGCTTACACGGAGTGTCGGTATTTCAGAACGTGCCTATGCAGAGGGACAAGAGTCACCGATTAAGATGAATATGCGACCTGAAATATCTGTATTTTGCAGTAAAACTTATAAAAAGAAAAAAAAAAAAAACTCCGGCATATCCAAAATATTTTTATATTAGATGCTTTTTTTAACAAATTTTATACGAAAGCTTGTTATAAATGGGCTCTTTACAGCAATATACTACGCTGGGATAATTAACAACACTTGTCTACACTAGATTGCTTCAAAAATTAATACCTATCGGGAAACTCACAAAGGACAAAAACGTGCACATGAATTATCTTGAAAAACTTAAATCGCACATGATTTACAGATATTGTGACGAAATCCTTTCCATTCTTTTAAAAAATAAAGGAATATGTCCCCATCGTGTCTCCGCCACCTACGAAAACTAGTGGAACCTATTTAAAGCATATCGCTAAATCTCATAACTTTTTTTGTTTCTTAATGAACTTACGGTCCCCTTGAAGTGCTACTTAGTTCTTCCAACGTCCGTGTCGTTTTATGCTTCGCCTAAATTCCTACTCGGGCTCGGCGTCGAGCCACCAGTGTTGCGCGATGCCGAGCCCATGTAATTGAGGGAGTTCTTTTGTAGTTGAAAAGCTCGTTTGGCAACGGTGGACCTAGTGTAGTCTCACCGAAGGCTTCGAACTCATTTTCTCCAAAACTTACCTTATCCCATCGCCGTCGTCTTACGTATAACCATCGTAGCAAAACTTGTTTAAGGCTGGTTCACAAGTTATGGATTAGTATTTGCATTTTTCATCAATCCGTACATGACTTCCATATTTCCATGTACAAGAAATGTACGGTGTATTTGAGAGTACCGACAGTTGTATGTACACAGGAATGAATCAAAGCCCCAAAACGAAATTCAAACAAAAGGAAAATAATATAAAACGGTAATCTTTTCCTAAATAGACACTTTTTGTTCTACCTCACTTTCCTGGCGCCAATGTTTCAAATAAATAATTGAAAAAAAAATCGCACTAGCTCTCCCCCCGTACACCTTTGGTTACTTCTTTAATTCCCCCTCATGATTCTTCTTGGTATTTCTCGTTTCACTAGGTGGGATGCGGGAGTTAAGTTATTATTTTTAACGGAGGTTACATCAACAGTTCGTTCCTCTAAGACATTTTCTTTCGCAACGTGCTGGTCATTAAAAATGTCGCCTGGTCTTTTGTCCCCTCGATTATGTCATCATCAGTTCATCACAATTCCTCTTAAATGAGGGTCCGTCCAACGCAAAACAGAAAAACAGGGGGAAGAGCACAAACAAAGCACTAAGGCATTGAAGGGGAGTTTTATTCTTACATAGGAAAAGTGACCAACCAAAAAATGTCTAAATCAATCATGGCGAGTGTGAAATGGATGGATTTAAAAAAAAAAAAAACTGGACTCTTTACAGCTTGCTTTTTAATGCGTGCTAAACGAAACAAAACAAAAAAGATGAAATTTACGGGGCCGAACAACTCTTTAACAGAATCTTGTCATTTTTATCTTTCGTATGCTCTCCCTCTTGTGAGGGTTGGGAGAGAGAAAAAAACATGGGTAGGACAGTAGAGATAAAGGGCTTTATCTACAGCAACACCACTGCGTCCAGTTACAGGTAGTAGTAATTATGATAAACGGATAATAGGCAGCCATGTCAAAGGGCATCACAGATTACTTCAAATCTGGACACGCCTTCTCGTTTTCCTTTCCTGTCATCTTCCGAAGCAGTTTGCTCTCTGCCATTTTCCTGTGCTTAACAGGAACTCAACAAAATTACAATCTAAAAATTGCAACCTATCTAGGCTATACTTTACAAGGACAGAATTTTGGCTTCAGAATACACACAAAAAGCACGGTGTTGCCTTGCTGTTCCTTTTGTTCTATCTTGTACACACTTTTTACCCACCATCCCATTAACAATTTTTTTTAACGAATGGGGCCTACCATGCAAATCACACAATGGCCTAAAATATTCCCATTATTTTTTGGCTAAATTTAACGTCTCTTTGCTTCGGGTTTTTATTTCACACGTGATCAATCTTCGCTCTTCTCTTCTTCTTCAAGCAACTATTTATAACGTCCTGAAAAACAATGGAGAGCCAAAGCATGATAAACTCTCTCTGAAAACCACTTGTTTTTCAATCTTGTCCTTCCACGAAACTCGCTTACTATAACGTACAAGCAGCACCCAAAAAAGGATTCTCCAGCATTCCAGCTTCCACGCAATGGAGTTAGTATTCATCGTCATCATCATCATTTGTTCCCAGTCAAATGCTCTCACTCTTGCGCCTGGAAGAGGTCGTCATACGGTACTACACACACATTCACACTTCGCTCCTTTGTTACGATTCCCAGGTTCCACTCTTTTGAAGTCCACACTCGGTTTGCATCAAGACGAGAAAGAAGGGGAAGGAGGGCGAACTTAAAGTAACCGAGAAAATGATGTTTTTTTGCTGTTTTTCTTTTCTTCAATCCCGTACAGGAATGGCTGGTAACTTCCTGCCGGTACTTTTTCTCATGACACTGACGGGAAGCGTGGCTTGTGGCGGGTGTTGGGAACGCTGGCGAGCTGCTAAACGGCGGAAGACCGCTTCCCACTCGCGCCGCGTATCCTCTGCCACCTCACTGTTGTCGTCTTCCCCTTCGGCAAAGTCGAACTCAACCTCGACTTGCTCTTCTTGCCCTTGCTCTCCCCCGTTGGTGCCATGGCTCACGGGTAGTCAGAGTTTGAGTTCGTTGGCAATTTTGGAGGCGATGTTTTTGAAGCCGATGGAGGTTCCCGAGATCCGCTTGAAGCGAACCCCGTTGAGAGAGAGCCGCGGCAGTTTGCACACTTCGATCTCCCACTGAACCAAGGAGTCGGTGTTGGGGTCCCCGTGGACGCACAGGAGCAGAAACCTTTCCCGTTGCTCGTAGTCGCAGTTGTTGGCGTCAAGAACCTAGGAAACCAGATTTAAAGCAAATTCTTGATTAGAATCCCAACTGATCTTCTTTTACGTGAGAAACGCGACAAGGCTTGTAAAAAAAATACACAATGAACAAGTGGAATACGACACAAGCCACCATAAGCTCAAAAACATCTTAACACTCAAAACATTCATGAGAAACAATCACAAATATGCATGCAAACATATCAGGCGAAAAAGACAAGTCAAGTCAAGTTAAGTGCAGAGCATGCGTTTTTACCGTGCGACACAGAACGACGAGAATCATAACTTTTAGTCCATGCAGAGCATTCCGAAAATTAATGGACCTAATAAAGTAAGAAACGACCTTTTCTGCTACTAGCCCTTTGCTTTGGGACTTATTATGTAGAGACTATGATGGAAACCTGCCCGGCTTTCTCGAAAAATAAATGGAAAATTCTCTTCAAAAACAGAAAAAGAAAATCCGTACAAAAAAAGAAAAAACATTTAAAAAACGCACATAAAAAACTCAGTATCCTGTTTAAATCCCAAAATCCTACAAAACATAAAAATAAAGGCAAAAAAAAAATGGACAATGGTAGATAACAGATGTATCCCATGAGCCGGAAGGTTAGTCCTACAGTCCCAGAACAAAGGGGGAGGGGCGTTGGTTCAAAACTAAGGTAAAATGGCAAGGAGGAAAAAAAGGTTCTTTTAAGAGGAATTACCACGATAAAATTTCCAAAGATTATTTTTTAATTCGCAAAGGGAAATTGTCCCACTTCTAACACCCCATCACCGCCAAGCTTAACACGATCCATTTATATTTTTTTGGTCCCCACCCAAGGAATAACAATATCGATGAGTATGATAGAAACTGGTAAGCCAAGCATTCTTTAACAAGCCAAAAAAAGTTCCACAACGGCCCGAAAACAACACTCGCTATTTAACTTCCAACTTGTTCAACTTTTCCGTGTACATTTTTTGTTCCTTGTAGCATAGTGTTTTTAACTTCTTTTTGTTTTAAGAATTTGCGGCTACCTTGCGGATTTCCATCATAATTTCATTGGGATCTCTGGAGGAGGTGGTCTTCATGCTCCACGTGAAGCGGAGGGAACGAGGCTTCACCTGGTCGTCATTAACATTACTACTGCAAAAACCGGGAAAAAGAACAAAAAAAAGTCCACCAACACGGCTCAAAAAGTTGACTCAACAACGTGGCGTTTTTCTTCTTGCGTTTACACATAACAAATTTATCTTCCTAATATACATGACTCTTTCAATTTGGCCTGACTACAACCTCGAAAAAAAATCTACCGCACCTGCCATTTTCATTGTCAACAACCTGTCACTGCACAAGTTCAACAAAATGCTAGTACAAAGTAACGAAAAATGAAACGCAATTGAAAAACACTAGTTTAAAAAATCGCACGTTATCTCTCACTTAAATTCATTTAAGACAATTTAGTAAAAAAAATCCTACCAAATGTTGCTCATGCACACAAATCGTAAAAACTACACGACTTGGGGGGGAGGGAGGGTGCTGGATTTGAATCACATTGTTTCTTCTTCAAAAAGAAAGTGCAGAAACTTTCCGGTAGATTTCACAAAAGTTTCCCCTCACCTTTTTAACATCACACACGTATCGGGAAAAAATGTATTTATACTGGGTTAATAATTGACGTAAAAAAAAATCCAGTACCAAATAAAAATATCTCCCCAAGCCAAATAAAGCTCAAATGAAGCTTTTGTTCTCCAAATATATAGGAACAAGGTAACCAAAACCACTTACCGCTTCGAAAACCGTGTGTGAAGCTTTTGAAAGAAAGAGGTTCGGCCTGGTAAGCCCAGAGCGGAGGAATCGCCACTGACGCCCCCTACGGGCGCCATAGCAGCGCCTCCAAAGGTGGAGGCTTGGTTCCGTGTTCGATTCTGGCCCGAATGGAACGTCGAGCGACTCGGCACATTACGTGGAAACGGACCTGATACTACCGAACGACCACCCACTCCACTGGTGGACACTGTACTGCCCGGTACTGGACTCGGCGTCAATGCGCCCCGGCCACTACAGACAACCCAAAATTCGTTAAACGACTACATAATAAATACCAAGAAATGAATACTTCCAATCTATACACTTTCGTTAGAAAAGCATTAAAAAATATTCTAGTTAAACTCAATTTCTCGTCAAACTGTTAGTAATATCCACATACGTCAATCAAAAAGGAAGGCCAAGAGAGAGGGAAAAAATGACACAAATCCCCATCAAAGCCAAACCTCATGCGCAATCTTATCGAGTTCTGCACAACACCATAACCCCAAAAGGACATGTGTTGAGTTTTCCTTCTTCACCCTGTCGTATTTGTCCACCACGACGAAGGATTACATGTGTTTGGTGATTTAGGGTGACGGTGGTGGTGGAATGTTAGTACCTGGCGCGGAGGTTTTCAAGAGAAGCTTCCTTTGTGAGACCTGGGTTAGGATCATGTTTGGCGCTGCTATTGGACGCCCCAGAGCTGGTTGAGACTGAGGCCGATTTTACGTGTCCTTTGAGCGGACGTGGCAACAAGGAACCCGACGTGGGCGTGGAGACATCCGTCGAGGCGCTAAAGTAGCAGCAGCCGCACAACAAAACAGGGGTACACGCCAAGGAGGGTTAAGAGAGCTAGGGTTAGTAAACAACGAACAAATGCTTCTTTGTTTTCGCTTAGCGAACACCAAAAACACCCGAGCACCAAGAATTACTCATCACGCAGGGACGAATGCCAAGGCGAGGCTAAGAGACACATATACACACACGAGACAATTCGAAATCCCAAAGAATGTTATGAAAACACCACAGATAAAAAAAATTGACCCCAAACGTGCCACTCCTATTCAAAGCCATCAAAGCCATACAACACACACAACTAGATTTCCGGGAAGACATGGACAGTACAGTGTAATCCCGATTAAACACTCTTCAAAATGAAATTAACTTAATTTAATATCCTCTGCGATGACCTTTGCGACTGCATTTGGTTTAATAGTAGTTTAACGTCTAAAAATTTAGATTTTCTTTTATAATATTACCATTCAATTACTAGTTCACATAGCTAGAAGACTCTACCTAATAGGTTTTGATATCGTTAGAATCTAGCCTATTGACACCAAAATGACATTGAGTCGAACGCCGAGCATGTTTTAATAGGTTTGCACTGTACCATCAACAGAACTTAAGAGAAAAGGAGCACGCATAGACACAAGCGCTGATCAACGTGGTTAAGTCAGTTGATATAGTAGCCTTCCTTCCGAAGTTTCACGTTAGTAAAAAAACCTTCGTCTCGAACCATATCTGGCATAACTCACAAACATGCCACGAATAACCATTCACATTCCTTGCATCATCGATTCAAGAGCAGCCAAGTCCTGTACCCAGATGCAGAAAAAAAAAGTGACTCACACCAACCAATCTTACCTGGCAGTAGCGTCGGTGTTCGATCCTCCTGGTAGCGCGTTCGTTTTCTCATTGGAACCCGCCTTCACTTCATAGGCAATGGTGGAACGACGACCCACTGAGCCACCCGTCACCACGCGATTAGCAGCCATAGTATTCGATTTGGTGAGTGTTCGGGGTTTGCTTAATACTGAACTGGGACTGGCGCTAGGCGCACCAGCAGCACCTGTAAGTAACCAAAACCACCGAAAATTAGAAATACAAATAAACTTCCGCCTTCATGTACCCTTAGAAGCTATTAACGTACCCACGCTTTCCGAGTTGGCGTTCGTAGCGTTTTTCACGGCCGCAGGCGATGCCAATCCTCGCTGTGCCGCTTGTCCGGCTAACCGAGCCGAGTTCTCCTTGATCGTCGCCGAGTCCACGGTGTTCTGACGACGGAAAAAGGCAGTGCCTGCCGGTGCTGCCACGGCATGATTCGTTCCAGTAGCAGGTGATGCAGTAGCATTGGTACCTGTACGTCACAAGATAGAAAAATAACATGAATGAGCGTTTTGATTTACTGCTAATTAAAAACTTTTTACAAAATAAAAATCAATATAAAACAAGACCACTGGTATCCGTTACAACGTTCTAACATCACAAACTGCGCAAGCAAAGCCGATGCTCTTGGAAAAATAAAAAATAATATTTTCTTTTATGAGGGCTAGAACTAGCCAGTAATGCTTACGGGGTGGGCGGGGCACGAGAAATAGAAAGGACAACAATCACGCTAAAGGTGCTTTAAATCTTTCGAGTTACAGTGCGATAACAGTGAGAGTAAAGGAAGAGAAATTTTGTGTGACAGAACGTTCGTGACGGGGAGTCAAAACATTCCAGAAACACTTGAAGGATTTCATTATGTTAAGGTAAAAAAAAAATCGGAAAAAGGAGTGAAAGCAGCCCTTATCGCACCCCCTGGCTTCTCCACAGCAGAAGGAGTAGAAGTCGCACCAGTAGCTGCATTGGACTCATTGGACTCACGCGTGGCGGCGGTGCTATTGACGGCAGCTGCTTCTCGCGTTTCGCCGCCTGACGACGCCCTTCGGCCCGGTTTGGCAGAGGAGGCTGATATGGAACGCGTAACGCGTGAATGCGACGACGAGGCGTTCGTACCGGGTGTGGAAGTAGCGTTCGGAGCACCAGCATGCGACCCAATACTGGCCATTGCATCCACGCGTGGCTGTGGCAAGCCGCGCAGGGACAAAGAGCTGCCAGATCGCGAGCCGTCACTTTCCAACTGTAGAAAATCAAAAATTTGCACAAATACATAAATAATTTAAAGAATGGACCAATGCGAGTAAAGTTAAACTTGAACTATTGAGGCTGTTTGCACAGTTTTCTCCCCATAAAAGAATTAGCACTTGGAATAAGTGATCGGGACTTACACGCAAGATAACCAGAAAATGAACTTAAAATGTAAAGCTGAGCTAAAATGAAGTACTGAAATCTAGTACCAAGTTCCAACAGTCAACAGTAACAAATAAAAAAGCGAAAAAAGAACGTCGATGACTAGTTGCTATGAAATTCAACGTCATGACCGAAAACGTCACTTACATCCGTCGACCGTCTGCCAAGCAGCAAGTACGTGGCAAAGGCGTCATCGTACTTCATGCACTTGAGGCTTTCTTCAATGTCTGCGCGGTTATAACCCATTCCTACTAGGATGTCTATTCGTTTAGGATCCGAGTAATCCACCTCGGGTTCAATGTACGGCTTCAATTCCTCTTCTTCATGACCCATGTTCATCCATCGGTCTTTCATAATAGTCTGCATGGAAGAAAAAAAATTACACACGTGTCACTTCCTGGGTCTTAAGATTTGCGCTTTCCTATTAAAAAAAATGTTTTACTTCTAAGGATGCCCGTTTAGCCGGGTTGAGCACAAGGAATTTCTTCAACAAGTTTTCACAGTCGGTCGACATGTAAAAAGGAATCCGGTATTTGCCTCGTAAGACTCTTTCTCTCAATTCTCGTAAGGTGGAGCCATCAAAAGGTAAGGATCCACTGACAAGCGTATACAAGATCACGCCCAGGGACCACACGTCAACTTCCGGGCCGTCGTATTTCTTGCCTGCAAAGCAAAATCAAACTTGTAATCGTGAACACTTCCTAATCCTTTCTCTATAACTTTTATTTCTTTACAATATTTATTTTTACTTTATTTTTTCCAGGAACTGGACATTGATTTTACGATTATTTAAAATACCTTGGAATAACTCAGGGGCTGCATATGGTGGACTACCACAGAATGTGTCTAATTTATTGCCGGGGGTAAATTCGTTGCTAAAACCAAAATCCGCAATCTTGATATTCATTTCACTATCTAGCAGGAGGTTTTCCGCCTAGATAAAGGAGGAAGAACAGAGAGAGAAAAAGGAGTAAACTTCCGTTTCTTCAAATGAGCCAGGCAGCAAAATCCACCGGAAGAAGATTTCTTTTACTTTCAAATCTCGATGAATGATTTTCTTTTGATGGCAGTATTGAACAGCGGATACGATTTGCCGGAACTTGGCCCGCGCTTCCTTTTCTTTCATTCGTCCGTGCAGCACCAGATAGTCAAAGACTTCGCCTCCGCTGGCGTACTCCATAACCAGGTACAGCGTTTTCTCCGTTTCAATCACTTGGAACAACTTGACTATGTTGGGATGGTCTAGGATCTTCATAATCCTAACTTCGCGAAACAACTTCTGCAGACTTCCTTGGTTTAACTGAGTCTTGTCGATTATTTTAATAGCCACCTGTAACCAAACAAGAAATGTTAAATAATACAATGGGGGAAAATGAATCGATACCGCGTCACATGTTTCTTTCAAAGAAAAAGCACTTAAAAACTAAGAAAACGTTAGGGCGGAAAAAAATACTTCAAGCGAAAAAAATAAATTGTCATAGAAAAGTAAAGCTTCAGGATCCCATATCAACAAAAATGAGAAAGACTTTCAGTCAGCGAGCAAAAAAATTCGAAAAAAAATTCTAGGATGTTTCTAGTAAATTGGAAAGGTTCACAAATATTACAAAGAAACCTAGTAAATTAGAAAGGAATTTAATGTCAATTCTTCCTAACATGACCCTCATTCTTTTAATTCCACACAGACCATCTAATTAATTAATTATAAGATAGGTAAAGAAATTCAACAGCTTTTTGCAGCTACACTTGCGACTATTTTCGTGATGTAAGCTTATGTAGTGTTGTAAAGCGTTGATATGGTCGCCAAAACGTGACACGAGCCAAAGTGCAAGAGAATGCATAAGCAAACAAAAAATATACCTCCTTTCCAGTGGGGATATGTTTGGCGAGCTTGACTTTAGCAAAGTTGCCTTTGCCAATGGTCTTGAGAAGCCGGTATTTGCCAATATGTGGTTCTTCAGAGGTTCGGCGAGAAGATCCTCTGCCAGAAGAGCTTCCGCCCCCGCCCTCCGACCCCTAAGTAACACCAAAACAAAGAATTTAGTAGTCTTGAGCATGGTTACTTTTCTAACAAACAAACAAAAATAATAAATAAAAATAAACACTCCGTAAAATAAACTAACACGCCATTCAATGTTACACTAAAATCTATTGCCAAAGAATAAGACAAAAGTTTCCACTACCTGATCTAACACATGTGTTGAGCTGACCTTAATATTTCATTGCTACAGGTTTTAAAAACGACCCTAAGAACTTAGCTATTTTTTGTTTACAAAGTGAATCCAGAAATTAATAAGTATGCCAGCAAAGGACTAGAGGTTTACGCTGGTCTTAGAAGAACTTAGCTGATTAAAAACTTGTTTTCGAAGAGCATCTAGCAAGCCAAATTTTCTGTTTACAAAGTCTTTGCTTCCTTTACTCAGCGTGCTGTGAGTTGCAACGTAAAGAAAGCGAAATACGAACAAGAAGGTGCACAATAACGCACCTTGAGCTTATAAAAGATCCTCGCTATTCATTACGGCTAATTAGTACACAATTTTATTGACACAGAACAAATATTCAGAGGTCGGCGACTTATGCATTCGTCTGAAGCACGCGATTTATTTATCCGTAACTCCATTTCAACGCAAAATATGTACGCAACCCAACTTTTGCTGCAGACTGACACCCCAGATGCGAAATTTTAGAGTTCAGCTAGCACCAGCCATCTCACGTGTGTTTTCACGGCGGAAATGTTGGATTTTATTTTCGCCTCCAAAAGCTTCATACACACTGTAATGAAAGCTCCGTTCTTAAAATTTAAATTCATCTAAACATCAGCGTGGCTTAATCTGGTGACAAGAGAGCAATATTACTTTCCAAATATTTTAAATTCGTTTTTTAAAAATTACAATTAAATTTTTTTAAGAAAGTCATGATTACCTTACAGCTACATTTGTAAAGTAACACATTACTTTACCATTTTTTACCATGCTTAATTGTACTAACTGGTGCTCTATTTTTAAAATCGAAAAGTAATGATAAAGGGCGAGTGAACAAAACATGCTCCACACATAAGTTTCAATTTTTCTGTGTGCCGAATAAGTATTAACTGTGTGAATACTTCACACGGTACTGCATGACATTTACTTACTAAATGATTAAAACGAACTTGTGTGATGTACTTGGAGTTTTTATTAGAGCAACTTTAAAAAGCGAAAAATATAACGACTACATTACAATAACTGTAACCATTATACAACACCGTAATGTTTATGTAACATTTACACAACAAAATATAACAATAAAGCGTGGAGTACAGTACAATATATGAGACAACACAATTCAAACTAATACAACATACAGTTAAATAAAATAATACAAACTACAAATCTGAGCCTGTCCTTTGTATCTCTTATTAAACACGTCGACCTTTCATCTCTCTCTTCATTAATCTGTGGCATATGCAGTCTCGTACGATGCCTGCTACGTCTCCAAAACACGTCATCAACCCCGCCAAACGGGCCATACAACATTCCACAGGCGGCCTTGGAAAGGGCACCTGAGACGACTCCGTTCCTTTTATTCTAAGGTTACCGCCCCGCGCTACAGGAACATTCGAGGGTTCACTAATACCTTAACCCAAATCAATGCCAACATCCTTTTGGCTACGGCTCCAGGTATACCCTCCTCGTCCTTCCACTTTGCCTATCGCCAGCCAAGAAAAGCCCCAAAATGGACAAATTGCTACGGACGGACGATCTTCCTCGTACGGGAGAACCCGTAAGTGACACACCTTACAAGGCTGCCAAAAACAAATCTCAACGTTTACACATCCTGACGCTACGATCTCATCCCATTCTGTGTGACTAGTTTTTAGCCCATCAAATTAGATGCTTGTGCCCGCAAGCATCACCTCTACTGGCCATGTGCCTTTTACAACTTCCCACCACATAACGCACTGCAGCCGACTATTCCCGACCTTTACATCCATTAACCTAATATTGGTCAACGGCGAACTTTTTACCCAACGCGAATAATTTCTAAATGGTGTAGCCCAAAAGGACGACGAAGTTTGACCCATTTCGAGTGAAACTGTTCAAATTTGAGAAGAACATTGAGAAACTTCTATGCAGACGGCACTGGGTAACAAAACATCTCCCTATTGGTGAAGCTGTTCGATCTGTGCCGGCGCAAGCTACCTGTCTTACGCAATGGTTATTCATTGTTGCCCGGTGCCACAATCCTTACCATGAACATCCTACAAATTCATACCAGACTACTGCAATGGAAACTTACATTGTTAACCTATATTCTACCGAAACCAAGGACGAGTTGCTTTTATATAATGTTTATACCTGGATTTCAGACATATTGCAACAGAATATTACGCACTAACGAAATTTCACAATCTTTCCGAATAATGATCCTCAGATAACACATACAAAAGGCTGGGAATTAAAAAGGGGGAAGCACGAGTAGAAAATGCATCTAACCACCACAATATCACCTAAGCCCTTGAGTAATTCCCCCTTCAATTATGGTGTTGCCTAATATGTCACAGCTCATTATCGCCTGAGAGATATCAAGCATCCTTCCTCTCCCCTTCCATTCCAGCTCGCGGTGATGACTTTCACTCGTCCATCGTAATCCTCACATTCCTCCATTGATTCCGGTATAGCTACCACGTGTTCCAGACGCATTCGCAACTTGTAAGTAGCTCCACCCCCACCGATCAATACACGCCAAGCACCTCTGAACAGCAAACAAAAAAAATCTCACGAACCAGCAACCCATTCTCAAAATACGCCGAGCAAAATTCAACCCTCTTGCTTTTAGGACGCAAAACACTGCCCTTAAACTCCGATGAAAGCTAAACATAAGCCCACAAAGCAAAACCGTTTTGTTTTGCTGTATACATTATGGAAGCAAAAGACTTAATTGCTTTAACTTTATTATACTTCATTTTTTAATTTCATTTACAGCCAGATCGTACATTTTCGCCCTTGCTTGCACCACCTAAAAGAAACGTTTAAGAAGCGAAGTTTTCACACCGAAGCCAAAACACTTTTAGTTGAACTCTTGCCAGTTTATTTTCTTCGAGTATATACCAGCCAGGAATTTCTGTTCGTGTTTGGGGCCGCTGCTACTCGTGAACGGAAATCAATACAGAGAAACGAAGACGACGACAGAGCGAAAGGAAAACCTTGTGCAGAACCCTACATGACCCTCTTCATTGCCTGCACAACCATTGATGAAACTTATTCAACTTGGGGAGACACCACCCGTCATTAAATGGTAATTGTCAACTTGTTTGTGCAAAGATAAGAAAAAGTCTGAAAGCTAAATAATTCTGTTAGAGATTACAATTAAACCTGACTAGAGTCTGGGTTACTATCAGAAACATTGACAAGATCTCCTTTATCCTCACTCTGTAAGGGTCCATTCACATATAGGTTACACCGTCAGGTCCGCACGACATTATATAAAACACGACGATGTAAGCAACAATGATTTTTTTCTCTAAGTCTAGGTTACTGTACCGTCGCGTCAGCAGAGGTCAGTTCCAAGAATACTGGCACGGCCTAAGCGGCTGACGATGAGATGTAAACTTGTCAACTACTTGAGCCATAATCACGTCTTGCCCATTCAATTGCAACATGGGGCGTATTCCATACCCTTTCATTAATTGGAACGCCACCGGGGTAACTTTCCTAGATAGGCTACTGTTTATGTACATCTGAGTGTGGTTACGTCTAGTATTATTCTATTGTATTATCAAAATGTGACTGACTTCTGCTTTATTGTTTTTTTTTAAAAAAATAGACAAAAACTGGCAAAGTTATTTGAACTGCTTACCACCCAATACCGAAAAACACATTCAAGACTATTTTTACCCACTTGAGCTTAGAGAACGACGTCTGAAATGAAAATTCTCTCAGGTACCGAAGTTATCTGCGTGCGTAGTGCTGCAAAAGTGCTACAAGTTAATTCAAAATCTTTTCCATACTTTGGAAGTCTTGTTCTATGGTCCGTTCCCTCCACTTTTGTTCACTCTTTTGTTACTTGTTTTTCCCTGTCCTTACTTCACGTGTGGGTGTTTCAAATATTCTTTGCTAAATACTTGATAATGACGTCTTGCTCAGATGTAAATAAACGGTAGCCTACCTTAGAACGTTAAACCGGTGGCGCTCCAAGCGGTGAAAGCACATGGAATATGCTCTAAATTCAAGGGTCGGATACAATGATTTATGTGCCCAGGAAACGCGCAAGAGGAAACGGAACACTAATTCTGGAAACGCTCAATGTTCACTTAACTCAGTTCCGTTTTTTTTTTTTTTTTTTTTTTTTTTTTTACTAAACTAGTTTCGCTGGTCAGTTTCCGAGACAAACAGGTCCACAACAACATACCATAGCGCACAACTCTGATTTTGTCTACCACTAATTGCCCCAACCACCAAGGAAGTAATTGCTTTTTTATGAATATGAGAAACTATGGCTCTTTTTCTTTATCATTCATTTTTAACGGGCTCACCTCGCATCTACCTCATAAATAATGAAAGCATAATTGTTGCAAAATGCAACTTATATTCAATGAATAACAGAAAATTATGATTTTTCGAACATTTCTTTTAATAATAATAGTAGGCGTAAGCTCTCGCCTATGGCCGCAACTATGTTTAGACTTGTTTAACCACGGGTACGTTCAATGCATGTTAAATTCAATGTATTGAGTTTACGCAGCTCTGACTATATACTTTAAGAATGTTAGCTTAAACGTTTTCTTCGAGAGAAGTCTTGGGCTCATCTATTTTCTTAAACATGTATTTAATTCTCTTTATTTTTTTAATCACTGCTGAAAGAGCCTTCAACGTAATTTAGAACATGTCACAATGCCGTAATTTTTGGAACATTAATAGACTAAGACTACGTTTTCCGAAAAATTTGCTGATTTTTTTATCCCTAATCACTTCATAGTTGAGCACAAGCTAAGTGCGAAACACATTTTCTTCTAATTAAGAGAAAAGTTCTGTACACAGCGACGCAGGTCTCCTCATGCCTTCTCTCGATAGGTGTGCTTAGGACATTCGCCATATAAGTCCACGTCACTTTCTTACGCGGTTCCCCCTGCAGTGTTCCGGTTTTGCCAACCAAAACTTGCCTTACCCACATTCCAACGTCATGATCACCCTTATATACACGCTCATACCACCCATACTATTATATACCTTCCACCCGAAAAATTTCCCTAGCCGCATTCTTTGCAAATAAATGGAAAGTTGGCTTGTACTTACCGGTCGGAGTGGCGTCTTGACTGGGGTCGTCTTGGCCTGTGAAAGAAAACCAACACATGATAACAACTTTGTCTTACATTCAAATTTTAGTATATTTCATGGATATAATTTAACATATGTGATCAATGTTAGAAACGAAAAAAATGGCACAGCATTTCAAAGTACCAAAACAAAAAAAAAAAAAAAATACCTGCCCTGCTCGGTTACCCATTCTGTCGAAGGCTTGTGAAAACAGTTAAACATGTCACCCAACTCGATCTTGCCACCCTCTTTTCCCTACTCTACCACTTCACACAACCAAATCACAGCGCTCTGTGTGCTCTTTCTAAACTCTATTACCACTTGAACCTCAGCAGCAATTCCCGGACGACGCGCTTATGCCTTTTCCATTTGCAAAGTGGGTTATACTCGTCGTGACGTCGTCGCATCACAGAGAAAACTGTCCCAATTCCTAATTCACACCAACATTGTCCCAGGCAACCTTTCATTTGCAGTCTTGGTGACTACTTGCTTGCTTCCGTACTGCACGAACCAATGAACCAACAACCATCACTACGATGGGCTATCGCTATTCAAGCATTCCAAACCATGGTTGTTATCCGAAATTACAGAAAAAATCAGTGAAATTCACGCGACACCGAGAGACCGAATTGAATGCGGTTTCCGCCCTTTTCCGAACTTAACCATCATGCAACGCAATCCATCTTAGCACACCTTTAACAATTACAGTTCAACGTCCTCTGCCGTGTTCGCTGTGACGAACTTCCGAAATCCTAACTAACTTTCTTTTTCTTGCTCGTTGTTGTGAACAAAAGTTGGAACTATAAACAATGAAATAGTATACCACAGCAATTTTATGGAAAACGCACAACTAGATTTACATAAAATCCACCCCGAATAGTGACAAGTAACAAAAATTGCGTTCTAAATTAAGGAACAGATAAAGAATAGGAAGACAGTAATTTTTTATTACCTCCCTTTGAAGTCTTTCCCCACTTTTCTGCGGTGGTAAGAACCTCTCAATGTGGAAAAATGTTACTCGCTAGTTGTGGCCCGAGTGAAATAAAGACATTGGTAATGCTATCTTAATTGAGTAATATAATACAACACGTCGCCATTTTAAGTTCGAGGATGAAAATCAACTATAAGCGGAATAGCACTTACAAGATAACTTTTTACCGTTCGACTATGTTACGTTGAGTAAAATGAGGTTAGGTAAAATACGATGGCAGTGAGGTCAGGTTAGTTGTTCGTACTACTGATCTACTAAACGATCCGTTACACTCTTGCGGTTCCTAGAGCTTTCGGATCGAAAAAGGTACTACCTAGTTTAGACCAAGCTAAGTAACCTAAATTCACCTAGTCTGACCCCAACCTTTCATAACAAAACATATTAAAAAACAACAACGACTTGAACTAACTTAACCTAGTATTCACTTAATTTAATTAACCTATTCTTTTAATCAACCTGACAATAAGTTATCAACCGTAACCTAACTTCACATTACACTGTATTCGTTCAGCAAAGTCACTCTTGAGCTTGGAAGAGCGAGATTTGGAACGAGAATAGCATTCTTGCTTATTCAAAATCTTTCGCCCTTAAAAATAGATTTTACTTCACAAAGACCTTCGTTTATTGACTAATATGTTCTGTTAAGCTTTGAAACTGGTCGTATGTTAGCGACCGAGCACGTTAGAATTTGCCAAATAAATAATACTTTCATTACCTTTTTATGTTCATTCACTGCTAAGAATGCTGCTTTTTTAAACTCGTTATCGCATGCACCATCTCAAGTTCGATGAAATGCTGCTTGTCTGTCACAGAGGCAGACAGATGAGTCAACACTGTGTCTACCTCACTGTAGTGTTTTTTTTACTATACCAATAAATTAATAAAAATTCAACCAAAATGTTTTCTAGGAAGACCTCTTTGTCCATTCCTTATGCAACCACGGCTTGTTAACGCGCTTACGACCTCTTAAAAATTATCCACTGACGTTTTTCACACACGCGCGCCTACGATTAGAATGTCTTCGCCCAACCAGGGAATTTCCAGGGAGAAATCTATAACCTTCCTAGCTTATTTCATAAAGACACAAGCAGTTATGCCACGCCACTATCACCATGCATCTTTTTTCTTCTTTTTAAGGGAAACGAATAAAAAATATTCAAAAAGTTATGAGCGTGAAGAATCCGTGTCGCATCGTCATGCACGTAACGTTCCTTCCTCATTGTCGCACGCACACGTGAAGCCCTGCCCGTGGACAAAGTAACACAATCAGCTCGTCATAACATTAACCTATGCAGTGAGGGAGGATTTCAATGAAGAGGCGATTACTCCAAAAACGAGTTCCCACCCACTCATCCACCCCAACTGCTTCTCTTTCACTTTTACCATTAGATAACAACCCAACCAAGTTGTGTTTAGATAGTGGGGGACTCTGGTGAAAAAGGTTCTGGTTCCCACGTTTCGCTCCACCTTTTTCCTCTTGACGAGCACACAGTCGGTTTGATACGCAACGGTATATCCCGTTATTGCTTATTACTACCCCAAGTTCATGGCACCCCTCAGACAAGGGTTCACAGGGACACGGTGTGGGAAAAATGAGAGAACGTAAACCCCAGCACCGCAAGAAACAGAAAAAAAAGTATTTCCTTCTAATTAATGGGTTTAGATAACTCGGTATCGACGGGTTTACGGGGACTTTCCTATCACTGAGAATCAGAGCCATGCTCTTCATATCTTGCTTATATCTCCCGTGACCTCTCTTATGCTTTCTAATACTTAGCGTGTCCTTCCGGTCACTCTGACTTCAATAGTCGATTACCAGTTATTATCAAATATTGGGGGGAAAATAAAATCGCCAATAGGTACGTTTGCTGTTTACTGTGAAACGTGACACTACAAACACGTCGTAATACATTTTCAAAAGCAACGCTTCCTTTCATAATATCTCGCCAAATTTTAACAGAATTTTGTTAGGAAGAAATATATTTGTTGCTTTACTTGAATTTATTTGACTGACATGTTCTTTTAATGATAAAAAATATTTCAGAGTTTTAATTTCAAATTTGATTTTTGATGTGCAATACTGCTTTTGTATGAAAGAAAATTAAGGAAAGGTGCTTTGTGAGACTACACCTGACATTTATTTCAGGAAATTTATCACAAACGTCTATCTAATTATTTACACTCCTCTTTAAATGAGATTGTTAAATGTACAGTAGCGTTCCGGGGTTATGTCCTTAAAGAAACTATTCAAAGAAAGTGTAATAAACATAAATAAATGTTGTTGAACAATGCAGGTCGACCAAGAGTCCGACTGCAATTCATTTATGAATGGACAGCGCCGTTTCCATTGAGATTTCCCATAAGGCCCTAAAGGTACTACTTCACTGTCATTGATTTCGATCGCTGATCGCCTACCGAGTGACTGGAAGTGTTCTCTGTGCGGTTGAAAACGGTTAATGAAGTGCCTATGAAAGAAATAAATAAAAAAATCCAAGGTCTTTCTGGTAAATTTAGAATCCCTAAGTCCAGAAAGTGATCTGCCTCCAGAATCTCTTTTGATAGTGAATCATTATATAAAAACTTCCTAGCCTGAAAGAACATAATAACCTTCAATAATCTAAACCTTTTTCCAACGCTGCATGAAACTTGTACACGCATTAAAAGCGAATCATATGAGTTTACTGAGCTGCAGTAACCTTTTTCATTACCACCGGCAGTGTTTGTTTCACGTCGCAGCGAGGATGGCCGGATACTCCTTTTGTCATTTCGGTGTTCGTTCCGGACTTCTGGCACTAGCTTGGGAGAACCAAGCCCAGTTGACATTGACAGGTGCTCGCCGAATTGAAACTATAAAAGGCCATCGATCTCCCCCGAATCGTAACTCGCTTATTCCTGGCTTGCTTGAAACCATTGACCGAACTGACTATTCTCTTTCAATTCCCTTTAAACACCCGCCATTAACCCCTCCCACTCGCACTGAAACAATACTAAACCAAAAAGCTTCCATTTCGAGCTGTTCTACTAAACAAAGGAAAAGCAAAACCCTTCTTTACACCTCAGCAGCTCCTTGCTTACCTAGACGGATTAAACTTGGGTCATTTATTCCTCTTGGAGACTCTTACCGATCAGGAATTTAATATAATTTCAATTTTACTAACCTCGACAATTAAAACTCCTGGTTACATTACTTATCTTCTTCAGAAACTGTGTTTTCACTTTAATTTGGTTGAAAATTAAGCATAGTATCCGATATTTCCGGAAAAAAAAATAAAAGACAAAAACTGCATTCAGAAAAGTTTGCTACACTAAATCTACTTGGCACAAATTCTACTTTCATTCCGATTGGAGTTTCTATCATATTCTTTATACAATAAATGTGCAAATCTGACATTGAAAACTATGCGGCTTGTTTACCTATAAAATCACGAGTTTTACTGTAGCTCAAACCACGAAACCCAAGTTCAAGTTGCACTACTGTCCCTTGTAAGTATAAGTATGAGGTTGAAACACGGAAAACCCGACCGAGCCAGCATGGAATTAATAATTGGCCTTTGCCCAACACGACCTGCAAGTTTTCCTCATCAGTAAGCAGGGCCAAAGACGCCCGACCTCTCCGAAATAACGTTTGCATCAAAAACATGGCAAATCTGGCACATAAACCCTTCATGAAAAATCTTGTTTTGCTCCGTAGGTTGCGACACGCCCCTTCACTAGTACCACACGCTGTCTAGGCAGTTTTCGAGTTTGCGTTTTTTAAGAAACTGTGTAGTAAGCCAAGATTGGTCCATTTCTGACAACTATGTATAATGTAGGGAACACTTGAACAGGGAAAGTTTTTGAGGGAAAATAGATGCGATGTAAGCAAATTTTACCTTCGGATTGGAGACATGATCAGCTGGTAAGGACTCGGGCACTGTTTGGAGGGTGGTACGCATGCTAGCGGACATCGTCCCACCCAACTAGAAGCACCCACTGGGTGCTCAATGAGATATCCAACAAATTTGAAAAGCAGTTCGGCTCACAAATCAATGCACGGGCCGGAAATCAAGCCCAGGACTGAAACTTTGGGCCATCCACTAGGCTAGATATCCCAAGCTGCAAGTCTGAACACTTTAAAACTCCACAGAGCGCAGGAAATCAACTGGCACACGACGACTCCTTTACCAAATACTCCCACATAGCCTGTAAAAATAAAAGAAAGAATAAAATGAGTAAGAACCTGTGAAATACACTTTTTTCCCAATAGGGCCGTAAGCCTTTCAAATTAAACGGTTTCACACCATCTTAGGCTAAACAAGACAACTCCCAAGTTTAGTTCCTGCTACCAGACAAGTGGAAAGCAAACAAACAAGTCTCAGCCAGAAGAAATTTTCGGGGTTGAGCTAAATTTGTGTTGGTGTAGGCAACAGCACACCTAAAAGGAGAACTTAACTCGAACGAAACTGTCGTTCCAGCTTTTTGTTCTCCGAGTGAAACAACAAAGGCGCCCAGGTGCAAGCCGAGGCAGCAGCAAGCAAAAAGAGAGGCAGGGTCGGTGTCGATGCTATGCAAAACTGGCCAAGGAACATTAAACTTCCACCACGATTAAGGCTTAAAATGAACCTAAATCAGCCCAGGAGGGCTAAAAACACAACACTAATACATAAAAGCCATTTAAAGGATCAACTTTTAAGAATTTATACCTCCAATTCAACGTATCCGATCAGCGAGGAAGTTTCAACAATCGCACCAGGTATTCACGGCTTTCCCACCCATGTCAAGATGGCCGACTCGCAGGGTCGGGAGAAGTCAAACTGCCCGTTCTGGGAGCCGGGCTGGATCCGAGTTGGGACATAGGGGGTTGGCTTTCCTCTAAGAACAGTAGGAGACTGGGAACCCGCTTCCACGCAGAACGGGGCTTGCTGGCAGGCAAGGACTCACCAGCCGAGTTAGCAGCGCGCGCCGTTTGTAATGAGCTCCGCTAAGAATCCGATTGCCAACGGAAAAACTTGCTACCCCAACCACCCCACTCCCGGAACGAGACCGACCTTTCGTTGCTGCTTCTCACCTGAATAATTCGCCTGCGGCAACAGGCTACAGGGAACTAAAGTTGCAAGCCGGCTCGGAAGCGTCGTTCTTTCATTATATGGATGAATAAAGCCAACTGTCGTAAAATAAGCTTGTTGACCAGATCTGTGTGGGTGCGCGAAATAAAACGTCATTTTGAATATTTATAAGCTTATAACCTGCGAAAGCTTGCTTCTTGTCATTTAAATAAAGATGCTCGTTTCTATGTAAATTAATACGGAAAGGCAGAATTTTGTGGAATAACAAGTCTATTACATGTCAATTTTCCCGTAAAGAAATCTCAACACGTAAATCGCACAAGAAGTACGGGTTGTAGACAGTTCTGTTTCGAGTATTGAGATGCGAAGGCAGTCCTGGGCAAATTTCAAGTAAATTATTAAGTTATTCTTAAAGGGGTAAACTGAGATTTAAATTTACGAATCGATTCAGCCTGAGCTCTGAAGTCGTCGCTACCAGCAGCCATTTTTCAGGTTACGTAAGACGGGAAAGAAATAATTGCAAGTTACTCCGAATCGAGTTACACTGCAAAACAACCCATTGAATGTCAATTCAAATAGCTCAGAATTCTTTTTTTAGCCAAATTCGAAAAACTGAGCGGAATCAAATAATTACTTTGTCGTACGCAATGCTGGAAAATGGTAAAGTGGATGAAAAGAAAAAGCGAAACAAAGCACATGAATTCGTGCCTATTGGAAACTGAAGAGAAATAATCAGAACGTGTCTGTTTTATTAACGGAATTCACACCATCTTAAATAATATTTTACTGCATTAAATTTGTTTACTTGCTTATCTATTAAGCCAACCAATCGGATTGTTTGTTAACACATCAATCAGCGAAACTGAAAAAGTGGACCGTGTCAAGCACGAATATAGCCAACTTTAACTCGTCATGTGCTTATATCTGAGCGATAACCACTTGTATGTTTGAAAATGCTTTAACTAACTTAATTTAGATGTATGAGGAGTTCGTTTATTGGTTTATGTAACGTGGACGAATGCTAACGATTAGAAACTATTATGTGACTAATATAAAATACCCATAAGGAATTTCATAGTTCGACTTTAAAATAATTCATAAAAGAAGAAATAAGCTATATTTTAAGCATAAGAAATAATTAATTAAAGGAAAATTATGAGTGATCTGGTCACTTCCACACCCATGGGGTGATTGGGAGTTAAAATCCATCGAAATTCTTGTTTTATGATGGGAAGATTAGAGAAACTCAAGTGTAATAAAAACGATACAAAAAAACCCTCCCCCGAATCACAATCCTGGATACAGCCCTGATATGGTAATTGTAAAAATAATTGAAGCTAATGAATAATTATATTAAATGTGAAAATTCAATGCACCCTTTGAAAAAGACTTGATCAGGAAGAAATTTACCTACACCGGTTATTTATTGGGGTTGTAACACCATGAAGAGCAGGACATACGCGTAACTAGTCCTAATTCTATTGGCTGGCAAGTATTTACCATTGAGTTACATTGCTCGGTAGATACAATTCAGCATAAATCCATAAGCTGAGAAGGCTGTTATTCTCTGGGTTGCGGTCCTTCATCATTTCCACGTCGAGGAAGGGGAGCCGTTTCGCAACATGCTATAAACCCGGCCAATCTTCAGATAGTGAGGTCATCACCCTTTCTGTTAACATTAACCATGACAGAAATCCGGCTTTGGACTGTGCAGTGTTTGCACTCCCTCCTTCGTGATCATTCCAGCACCGAGACTCGGGCAAAGGTTGCGGTGAAATGTTGCGACAACATCCGTAGGCGACGTACAAAACGACAATAAAGTAAATTCTTTCTCCGTTCGTAATAAACGAAGATATAATTCGGTAAACATTCCAGACTACTGCAAGAGACATGTTATACCTCGTAACATTTAAAAACCCTGAATTCTAGGCCTAGTGAATCACACAACAAGGAGGTAATGAAAGAAAGGAAGTTCTTTGTCCTTTTCTTTCCAGATTCCCCTTTTTACCGGCAATAAAGAAAATTTGTTACACCTTGCAGCTTCAGACAGACTGCATCACCCTCAATCTTATCATAGTGAATTAGTTTCTCATGGACTTATTTTATCAATCGGGGAGAGAGAGAAGTATAAAAGAGGCCAGGCACGTTCAATGAAACGTTCAGATGCCCTTGTCTTACTTACCACCACGACGCAGGTAAATCGGAGGGGGATATCCTCACGGGCAGTGAAAGGCGACACGGCTGCCTTGCTATTCCATGACTCACTTGCATAATGGGTTCTAGCGGGTAGCGTGGCTATTCTGCATAGATCCGCTTGCCCCTGTCTCTCACTTTCTTTCAGCGTAAACATAAGCCAAAGTCAGGTGGTGCGTCGCCTCATAAACGAGCCAGAACTTGTTTGTCCTGCCATAAAACCTCCCCTCCCCAGCTCGCTAAATGCATCAAATCTGTAAGAAGCTGACAAAGTTCGCTAACGTTCCAACATTTGTATTCGTTTTGCAACCAAAAAACTTGATATAAAAATGGGAGTTATTTTTTTCTTCCAGGCATGCAAATAATTCCTCAACACACAAAATTAAGGGTGTACCACAATTGATTGGACGGATTACGTTTCTTTCATACAGGTTATTTATAGTGTGCCACTACCATACAGTGCACGTAAATAATGCAGGCCTATTTTAACTACGCGCAACTTGCGTGAGCACCTTCCTATCCTTTCATGAAAACGCCGCAAACTAAAACAACTTTTACTGTTGCACTGAGGCGTCCATGGTTAGAACTGTAACCGTTTCGCAACTTTAGGGCTTTTGCATACGGAATTGATTCGCACACCATTCATCCATTTGGCGAGAATTCCCATAAAAAATAGCAAAGAGCAAGCTATGGGAACCTTCATTGTAGCCCGGTGTAACGTAGTTGGGATAGGACAGTTTCGCTTTTTTACGACGAAGGTACGATATTACGCACTTTTTATCGATTACTTCTCATCCTTGATTGAAAACCAACTTAGCTTGATTCAATTTTGATTTTTTCTTTGGAGTTTCAAGTTTCCCAACATGTTTCACGTCTTAACTACCTTTTGTTTTCCTTTATCTCTTCTTCGGTCCTATTATCTGGCTCCAGTTGATAACTGACCTGGGACAGCTATCCATCATGCATTCAAATCTTGGCTTTTATATGATAAACCATTATTGTTAGGATTCAACTGACTGCGGCTTTGTTGCAGCCACTGCTTAATTGCTTGCGTCCGTTCAGCTAAGCTTCTTGAATCAGAGGCTCCTTTGGAGAGTCCGGAGTCGATTGAGGAATGATTCAGTGCGCTTTCACCAGGGAGGATAACAGTGGGCGAAGAGTTTCGATAAGCTAATCTGAAAGGAGCTGTAAGAATGATTTAGACAAGTTGATCGTATCCTTTGGAAAGACCGAGTGTAAGAAAATAGAAAGAAAATTGTACATACCAGTTGCTGGGCGTCTAATCACGGGCTCGTGGCGATACCCCAGTGCTGTCCAGACGTCTTGGATATTGGAATTGATTTTCTGGATGGAGTGCAAAACGGTTTGCCATTCTTGTCCTAAAACGCAAAAAAAAAGAAGTTATTTTCTTTGGGGGTGGCTGTCTCTTCTTGAGATTAAAACTGAGGAGGCCAATCTTTTACCATTGTCGGGAACACCGCTACAAACGGAACTACTCACGCCGGACGTAGCAGTATCGGACGACAAGTCTCCCAACTCATCAAAGTTTAATTTGCACTTGGAACGCTTAGCCTGCGAAATTCACAAATGTCAAAGGCATTTTAGCTCCTCAAATAACGTCAGCATAGTGGCTTATTACCGTTCGCTTGAGATAACTTCTCAAGTCGGCTCGACTCATTTGGCCTAATGTCGAGGAAAGTCCTCTCTGGCGTCGTAGGAACGCTTCCGCCCTTAGCACCGACTCTGGATAATGACATCGATCCCCGTCACGGACGCGACCTATTGCGAAGGGAACAAGACGAAGAGGAGATTAATCCAGAGAAATGTAGCATTTCATTTAGTGTCACCAATACCCTAAAACTTTACGACGGAACAGACCCAATAAATAAAAAAGCTAAAATACCTTTTCAACATCGTTTTCTCCAATCGCACAGATTACCATAAAGTCGAATCAACTTCAATATACTGACATTCTATCAAAACGCCAACTGACTAGTTTACAATAAAGTAGAGATAAATTAAACGTATTTTCCTGAAACTCGCTAGTTCATTGGAGTGTAACTGAAATTTAGTCGAACAAGGCCTGTTTCAAATTGCAGCCCCATTTGAGCTAATTGAGTAGAAGCCATGCCAGGAGCCTTCCTTGTGTAACAGATTCAACAAAAAGCGCTCGTGAGGTGAAGAGAAGATGCAAGAAACCATATTCTTTCAACGGTCGGAGTTCCACAAGAAACAATCAACTTACATTTTTTTTCTCTTTTTTTTTTTAATTTACGCAGAATCCGTCAGTACAAACGGAAAACTGAAAACATTCCTAACAGTTCTTAGGCCAACTGGACTATCGCCTCAGTTTCTTAACTGAATTAGCTGAACTTGGTGCAAAGCAATAGAAAACGGGAAAACTTAAAAAAAAAGATTTAAAATACACAACTTTATTACGATAACTTCCCTGAAAAACACGCAGCAAGACATGTGTAAAGCAAGTGCACAGTGTGCTATTATAACAGTTTTTCACTTTCCAGTTCGATGAGCTGCAAGTAACGTTTCCACAGGTAAACTCTACTTTTAGTATTTCACACGAACCTGAATTCTCACTGAATTGTCTTTGACTTTCAAAAAACAACACAATACCTAAAGCTGATTTTGAAAACTGTGTACATAACTTCAACTCAACTGAGTTTACATCCTACTCGACCGATTAGGCCTAATCTGAAACTACCGAGTGTTTGACTGCGTGAATTGCTAATTGATTTAAACTGTCGGGATTTATTTACCTTAACTTTTGTCTGATTGAACTGATTGTTCGAATAACTAATTCGAATAACTTTGAACGGAATGATTTAAACTGATTCAGTAAACGGCATTTTATTCAATCAAAACATCTGACTAGATTGGTCAGTTTGGCGTAAAACTTATTAGTAACTGATTCTAATTGATTGATTGTGATCGGCTAGACTTGATGTAGCTCTGAAATTGATGTGAGCTGAATTACACTTAAAAAGAAAAAAAAAAAGAACTGGGGACAGACGGACAACATGTTTTACCAGAGGCAAGAAACACTCACCTGTGTGCATTCTGGTAGACGAAACACGTGCTGAAGGTATTTCCTTCTGATAAACACGTGAACGGTCATATTCCGGCGACCGCAAGCTCGACATGGACCTACTGCGCGTCCTATTCCGTTGCTGATATCGGCTGTCTTCGTGAAACGCCCGCATTTCGCTGCGTGATTCGTCGGATGACGAAGAAGACGCTAAGGATGAAGACGAAGGTGAACGTACAGGCAGCGAACTCCTTGCCCGTTGCTGTTGACGGGCCTGATCTTTTACACGGTTTGCAATTCTCCTCGAATAAGACGATTTAGCCTTGTCAGCCTCAACGGCGAACGATGAGTCGGAGAGGAATCCATTCCCGTTTGGTTCTTGATCCCAGAGCTGTGCTTGTGCGGTCCGCATCATCCTCTTGAGTTGTCCGTACTTTGCCCTCAGCTTATCAAAGTTTTCTCGCTCCACTTTGCCCTTTTCATTCTTGACTAAGTTTAACTGCGCTTCCAACACTTCCAGCTTACTTCGCAAGCTGTCGCACTGGCAATTTGATTGAGCGACAACCTGACTCTGGTTAACCTCTTTCGCCCACCGCGTGTCATCATCATCCGTTGACTGGACGCAATCTGCGTTTTTGGCTGCGTTTAATTTCTCACAACGTTCCTGCAGCTCTTGAACCTCTTCAGCGTTAGATTTCGTCAATTTTTCTCTTTGAATATTTAATTTCTCTGAGAACTCTTTCCTCAACTTGGTCAATTCTTCTTCCGCGGTTTTCTTCTGAATAGCTTCTTCCTCTTGCAGTTGTTCTCGTGTCCGTCGCTGCCACGACTGCCTGGCCTCTTCCAGGTCATTTTCCGCGCTTTTTCGCAAGGCGGCAATTTCCGTCTCCAACCATGATTGCCACTTGGCTTGTTCCTGCTTCAGCTGGTCTTCAACTTTCGTTCTTTCGTTTTTCAGCGCGGTTTCCAGCCACGTCTGCAGTTTGTCTCTTTCAGCCGCTAAAGCCTTCTGAGTCCTTTGCTCCAATTTCTCCAGCTCACCAGCCAGAAGTTCCGACTGTTTTCGTTTCTCCTCCGTGACTCGTTGCTCCATCTCCACTTCCGCGGCCCGCTTTTCTCGTTCCACCACCTCGCGAGCCGCTTCTTCTTTAGCTGCCACCGAAGTCTGCAGAGCCTCGTGCCGCAGGCGAAATTCCTCTTCTAACGATCTCCGTGACCTTTCCAACTGGGTTTCAGCTTCGCTTTTCAATCTTTCTCTCTCTGTTTGAAGCCAGGTTTGTAGCCGTTGTCGTTCCTCCACTAGCTCTTCCTCGGCTTTCAGTCTGAAGGATTCGTAAGTCTCACAGCTGCTCTTATTACTGCTCGATAGAGCTTGCTCCTTTGTGACATCCGACTCAACAGGCTGCTGAACGTCCGATTCGCCCATCTTATCGAAATTCAATTCCTCGTTCTTTCGAAAACTCGATTCAACCGACGTATAAAAATTTGATTCCAGAGGCTTTTGAACATTTGATTTCAGGTGAACCACTGAAGATTCGGAAATTGGTTTCATGTTAGGACTATTTTGACTCGGCTTCAGGTCACTGGCGTCGCCCAGCATACCTAATGAAGTCCCAACCATGGAAGTTTCACCGTATAAATAAGTTATCAATGTATATCGACTAATTTTACCTAAGAGGTCATTGTCCCCAGATTCTGTGGTATGGGGCTGCGATTCGGACTCCGAGAGGGAAAAATCTTCCTCGACTTCGTCTTCCACGTCTCGCACCAACGTCCTAAGTTCGTCCTGCGGTCTTCCTCTTGACTGAAGATCTAGGCTAAATTGTACTCGCTTTCCCGAATTCCCATCCCCTTGCCTTTGCACCCCTGCAACAAGAAAATAAGTTAGTTTCAATGTTCTCACAAGCCAACAAACACAGATACGGCAGACATGAGACAAAAATTCGGAGGAAAAATGCAACTGATGTATTTCAGATGTCTAAGAGCTACACAAAGTAAAAATAAAGTCTTAGTTAATAAGAACTACACATGCAAAATTAAATCACGAAAAGAGTATACAGTAAAAGAACAATCTATCTCAGTGTGCTTTTAATTTATTACACACGGATTCCTGTGTTTTCAATGTCATGCCTATTAAAAGTACCCGAAAATTCTACGAACAATAGTCTGCAAGTAAAGCGGAAGTTATAAAACAATACTGTAAACGCTTAACGGTGCCCTGGAGTAGTTACACGCGAAGCACGTTTAACAAGAACAATGCCCGCCAAAATAATGTTATCTAACTTTTATATTTAAAATAACGATATAAATATTTATTTCAGGCGCCCATATTCGAAGTCAACAACGAAAATGCACCCACAGGTACCCTACTATCCAGTAACAGGCTTCGTTGGTGTATTTAGGATCCTTGCGCTTTTTAGTAGAAAATAATGTTATTAATATGTTTAATACAATTTTTAGGCAAAAATCTTCAATAAGATTTATGTTAAATACTAGCAGTTTACACAAAACATGGGCAATTTTTCGCAGAAATAGAACTGTGCCGTGTACATTTAGCTCGTTTATTGACAAGCCGGGCGTCTCAAGCGTGAAAATTAACGGAAACCAAACTTAATTTTACCTAACACAAATTACCTGATTTAACCTAACTTTATATTACCTGACCTTCCTTACTTAACCTAGCTTTACTTTACGTAATATAATCTTCTGTAACCTAACTATGCTAAATCTAACCTAAATTACTTAGCCCAATACAATATAACTTAACCTAACATCGCAGGACTTTGCCTTATCTTACGTAACCGAACCTAACCAATCTAACTTAAAGCTAACCTGACCTTACCATAACTTAACTAATTGAACTTTGGCTAATTTACTGTTACCTGAGCTAAATTTACGTAACATGACAAAACCCTATCTAACCTAACTTCACTGAACCTACATATCTCACTTTAACTAACAAACTTACGAAGCACAACATTACATGATCTTAACTAACCTAATCATACTGAACCAAACATAGTTAACTTCATCAAATCCAACCTACATAACTGAATCTAACCTGACTTTAACTAAATTAAACTTAGTTAATCTATGTTTCCCTTAGCTAAAACATAATCTTACTAACCCTAGTATGCCGAACCTAACCTCTACACCCCCCTACCCAGTCGGGTTATAGGGATTTAACTCCCTCCCCCCTGAAACGTTAATCTTATAATGGTATGCACAGGCGACCACGAAGTGTCAAAAAATTGCATACGGACCCATCCTCCAATACAATATCCTGGGTACGGCACTGAACCTCTAACTTCACGAACTAACGTTACGTTATATTTTATTGGCTATTATGATGGCTACGTCTTACGACAAATCTATCCTATTACCAAAACGGTACATCGTCTTCTTTTGGTCCTAAATGGCGTATCTCCCACCATTCAAGGAGTCTTTTATTCTCGGTCATCATGGAACGAGGTGAAAACCATCTACTCTTAGACGAAGAGTTCAACTTTGGCAATACGACGGAATTAGCTAATCTGACAACTGAGTGCTCGTTGAGAAATAATTATAGGGATATTTCACCTGAGTTTAAGTCTCGCAAAATTCCTTGCTTGGCTTCGGCAACGCTCAAGCCAGACAACATTGATTGTTGTTCCAAACCCAGTTTGTTATTTTCTAGTTCGCCTAATAGATTCGAATATGTCAAGGAATTGTCGAGCATATCGTAAATATTTGGAAATTTACTTTGGTTGGCCACAAGTTTGGCAGTCGAAGCCCTTTTGGCAGCTAACCGCTCCGTAAAGCTGAGACTAGTGGCATTAGCGGCTGACGAGTCTTTGCTTAATGACCCCACGGCTGGTACTTTCCCAAGTGATAAAGGACTCAATGTGCTTGACAGGGCTAACCCATTAGTGAAATTGGGAGTTGTCAAACCGTCCGTGTCCAACTTGGGTACTCTGCGAAGCGGAGCCTACAAAATAAAAGACACAATATCCAGTAAATTAGACATTAACGAGTCTCTTCACTCGGAGTCTAATATAATCGAGCACGCAAGTTAATAAACGTACCAAAGTTTTTGGAGGATTCGTTTTGGTGGCACCGGGAAGGGACCGAGTCAAGGAGCTCGGTAACATGGTAACGCTACATACACTGTCTAGTGTTGTCTCGGCAGCTTCACCTTCAGGAGCTTCGCGTTCGAGTCCAATGCCAGACTTAGCAACGTCTGTGCTTCGCCCAACAAGTACATGCATTATTAAATAGAATCCCAACGAGCACACGAAGAAATCAATCAAACAACCAGTCACGCTAGACATGTAATGTTCTGGCTCTTCCAGAACGATTGCTCTTACCCGTGGCAGCGAACCTCAATCTCAGCTCGAGCACTTTCTCACGATGGATCTGATTCAAGGGATGCTCCCAACTCGACTCTTGTGTTTCCAAGTTGTGGTAAAACCAGACTTTTTGCGACTCGCTCCAACTATTTATTTACAAGATGCCATTAAAACAGGTGATTTCGGTTAAGGTGGTAAAAAAGTGATTTCGGGTTATATTCATGGAAAATACCGACATGAACCATGCAGAACTGTCAACATAACTGATATAATTAATATTAACATTTGAGGAAGCTTACCAAGGTTTCCAGTTGGATGGTAATGGTTCTAACAACCAGCTGCGCGCAAATGGAAGCAAATGAGCTTCCCTGATAGGCTCAATACCCAATAAAAGAGCGTATTCAATCACTTCTGCAAGAAAAAACACGAAAAGAGCCTGAATGCAACGCGATTTTGCAAGGAACAGATCAATAAACGAGGAAACTGTATTAAGACAGAAAAAAAAAATCTCGCAGAGGGAGAAAGAAGAATATACCACGCCCTAATAATACAATACACTCTAGAGAAAAGAACAGTAATTTCTAACGTGCTTTTACAGTATGACATGATCTACATGAATTGAAATTCAAGCAAACCCGTCGCAATAAACCAAATTCTACGCTTTCTTAAAAAATAATCTAGCCGATGTTCTTTTGTGTCTAGACAAAAGGTAGAACAATAACAAAGTAAACTTTCAACAAAACGCAAGCATCTGTAGCTGATTATCAGGTCAACCTTGTTTCACATAGTTCTACAAGTTGCACACAAGTTTTACATACTACAAAAGCGCAAAAGGACCCTTTATTCTAATTAACCAATGGTGGTACATTTCTTTTTATTCCTTCCAACTCAACCGCTATTTTCAGTTTTCAAACGTTTCAGAACAGAATCGGAAAAAAACAAATCTAAACGTAGCCCAGTCTGACTTAACCTTCCCGAATTTTTATAACTTATAGTCAAACAAAACTGAAACCTAACGTAACCAAACTTAACGTCTCCTACTTCAAAGAACTAACTAAAATTAACTTACTTTTGGCTACCTAGGCAGACCTTGCCTAACTTGACCGAACTTGACCCAATTTGTTCTATCTATTGATCAAAAACGTAAACTGTCACACAACCTAACCTAACTAAACTTATGCAAACTAGAAAGTCAAACCTTAAAAAAATTACTGATGAAAAGAACGGCAGAAATTGGATGTAGCTGTTTTCTAGAACATGGTACTGTAACAGCAACGATATGAAGTAACTTCAGCCGTCAATAAATACAACCTAATTTTGACAAACCCTATCTTCGAAAGCAAGCTAACTTGTCTAACCTAACTTTATCAAATTTATCGTATTTTCCAAACCAAACTTAACCTAACGTAACTTATCTCAACCTAAACTAACCGAATGTACCCTATCTTTTGAAAAACGCAAACTTGAAATTGTCCTAACTTAGCGTAGTTTACCCTAACCTAACCTTACCTCACCAAACTTATGTTAACTTAGCGTAACTTACTCTAACTCAAGTTAACTAACCAAATACAGCATAATTTATTTAAACATGCAAATTTGAATACCCTAACGTAACTTTAATTTAAATAAGCTTAACCTCGCAAATATTTCCTTTCCTTGGCAGTAAACAAGCCAAACTCACCTAACTTAACCTAAGGTAATCTAACCATAATCAACCTCACTTAACCAAACGAGTTTTTCCTATCTTCCGAAGCAGACAAACCTAAACATACTAAGCCTAACCTATCCGTAATTCCAAAAGAATTACACAAAGCTTAGGAATCTGTTTAAATCAAGTTGCGCTAAATTGTGATACTAGCTAAGCATAATCCAAGCATTAAGGCAATAAACAGTTTTTCTCCCTGGGAAACGATAAATGTCGTGAGTCCATCGGAAAAGAACCCACAGTGGAAGGACAACCCTTTGTAACAACCCACCCTTATTTTTAAAAACCCTACACTAGCGGACTTGATTGTTTCCTAACGATCCACGCCCAACCTTCCATGACTTTTGAAGCATTCCTATCCGCGAGCTAACCACATGTTTCCCTTTAGGGTTTGTGTGTATTCCTCTGAAATGGTCACAGTACTGTAACTGCAAGAAAGGGGAGAATAACGAATTTATCAATAATTCCTATTCACATTTAGGCAAACACGGGGGGTTAAAGCGCTGCGAGTCATTCGCGTAACACAAGTTCATAACAAACTCCCATTTCGTTGCCTACATCAGCTAAAAGAATCTTAAAAGCTTTCTTTTTTTAATGTTTGCTCTTTGCTTGTTGTCTAGCTGAAGGGTCGAACAAAGAATAGGAGGGAAGCTTACATACGCTGCGAAAATTTTGTCCGGATATGTATTCTATTAAGGAATTTCCGCTATTCAGCCAAATTAAAAGGACAAGCAAGCCGGACGAGGAGGGAAAATATATTTTTCCTCGCTTTGTACTATCTGCATTTGGTGCCAGGCTCTAGTTTGTTCAGTCTGATGCTTTAAAAATGGTCGTTATAACATTTTGTCACATACAATGATGAAAGAGGGGTGCCCGAAGAACGGAATGTCAAATTACTGCTAAAACTTGCCAATATTTCCCAATACAGTGGTACCCCGTTTAACGAATGCACTATAAAGAGAACAATTTGTTCGCTGTACAATGCCACATTAGACGGATTCTTCCAATCAGCGCCGGACACGGGAACCAAGGCTGATATGTAAGAGGTAAAATGATTTAAGATTTGTGTGAATTAGAGTGGTCTCGAAGAGCCATTAATTAAACAGAACTGATTATTACACGTTTGATATAGCCTATATATTTTGACAGTCAATATATTTTAAATATTTTTTTCGATTTTTAGATCATCTTTTTCAGGTTCGGTCCGGAAATAGGAACAGTTTAAAATGATTTCCACTGAATCTTATTGGAAATAGCGTTCTTTAAAACGAACGGTTCTTACACCGAACGCCGTCCAGGAACGGATTAGGTTCGTTAAACGGGGTAGCACTGTATTGAGAAACTATTCACAGAATCGTATTTTAATTGACATAAATGCTGAACTGCTTCATACAATAGAGTCTCATTATAGCTAACTCACTGATAACAAGAAAAGCTGTTCATTACATCCGAGGTTCGTTATATCGGACAGTTTATCTATACATTTGCATGACTAGGGATGTTAAAATTCGCCTAATTTGGCCAACTGCTTGTTACATGAAGTATCTGTTATAACGAAATTTTGCCGTAGTAAAAAACTCAACTTCATCAACTCCTTATGAAAAACTCGTATTACGTCAAGTACCGTGACTATTACTACTTTGTGGGTTGCCACCCTATATTGTTACTACTTCAGTTGGGTTATTATCATTTATAACTGAATCCTTTATTCACAGAGTGTGACGGAACTAAAAGACGTAATTCTGAATGCACGGTCGCCGCTCCCCAACAGTGAATGTTTCACGATAGCTGGGTAGAGTTTCGCAGACCAATAGGGATCAATGGATGTTCCATTTCTATATTGAGCTACTTTGGCATTAATAATGTGCAATACACACCGCCCGCTGCATTTAAAGTTCCATGATTTCCATGACCAAAACTATGATTACTTTATTAATGTTTTACTTGCACATCATTTCACAACGCGTTATCCGCCTTCACAAGCCAACTGAGTCACTTTCCGTTCGACCAACATTTTTCGATCACACTAAATTAACTTCACTGGAATTCTACTTTAAAATAACTGGATTTCCCGTGGTAGCTTATTCCTATTCACGCGTTTTAATCAAATAATGGAAAACGTTACGTTAACAGTTACATTGGGTCCCAGTAATTAACGCTTCCACAACCACAGTTCTAAAGATTTTGTTAAAGAGTTGATATCAATTCCCTCCCCAAGTGTAACATTTTCTCTTTCTCATGCAACCCATGTAAATCAGATTTGTATAATTTGGCAACAGAAAGAGTAGGCTATGACAACAAAGTAGTTCCAATTACCTTTCCCAGAAAAAATAAGAGTTACGTTACAAAAATACTTAAAAAGTAACGCATTACTTTCAGTAAAATATACTAAATATCAGTCTAATTTTAAAAATCCTGCGTTTAACGCAAACACTTTGGCTCTTTCAAGTCATTATTTCGCATGGTACTATTGGAATATATACAATCTATTTGCTAAGTGACTAAAATAACCTGTAATAATGAAATTTAGTCTTTTTCATTTTATTACTACATTACATTACTCGGAAAATGGAATTGTCATTAAATTACAATTGCATGTAACCATTACATAATAATATAAATCTATGACTGATATTGCTAAAACTAATCTAAAACCTTCGTAAACAAAATGAATGTACATTTACTTATGATATTATTCATCAATGTAGTAAATGATTCTGTATTTGTACGAGTGCTATTTATGAAACAATGCTGAAAATGTTGAGAAACAGCAAAGAACATTACTTCACGCCTGGGCTCTTTTCTTTTTACAGAAAAAAGGAGTCTATTGGAACGCTAAGTTAGTAGGCACACTAACAACGGAGTACAAGGAACGAAGCCGTACGCCTGTCGAACAGGAAATATTTCGTGCAGGCGACATCTGACAATAGAAGAACACCCCACAAACAGCAAGTGGTTTTTTAACAATGAAATCATTTAACCTGCGCAGTCTTCTGTATTCGAATTGTATATTGTTTTTATTTTTTCAAATATTTTACTTTTCTTATTGTCATTTGTGATTATTTATTACTCTTACATTTATTTGCTACTTTTCTTTTCTTTTTTTTTACCTGGGTTCACTTGGGTTCGGTAATTTTACAGAGTTAAAATAATCCTGGGGCTTTTCTTGCAGTTGTAGCAATTTTTTATAAAACCAAGAAAAAAGCTCGCATATCAATGGCTAAACAATGTTTGGGCTACGGCATTGCGTACAGAATGTAAGACAAAAAGATGCTACCGCTGACGAAATGCCGAGTAAGTTACTAAGGAAACGTCAAAAATCTATCCATTTCCATATTCCCTTGTTTGTTAGAAGCACCGTATAAGCAACTTCTAATCAGGCAGCTGGGCCCAACTTTCGTCCTTAGCAACTCCGGCAAACAATTGTTAGCTTTTGTCGAACCTTAACCCCGGAACCATCCCTCTCACCCTCCTCGGAAAAAAGGGTGCTTTCTTGTCAAGAAAAGTAAACAATAAAACCACACAGACAACGTTAGACAAGTACAAAACCTAATAAACTCGTTAGCACAAAAAAGTGTCGTAACATTTTGTCTGTAGCTATGGCGACTACCGAAACGAAGACACGGGTACACGTTCACCTACTGTTGGAGAAAATGAAGTTGAAACACGTGTAGCATTAACGGCCAGTCGGGAAAGACACATATCGTGTAGCATGAAAAGCCAAAAAGCCTCGTGATTTACGTGAATTGCTCCAGACCGAAATTTTACCACACAATCGTTATTAGTGCCAATCATTAATTGTCTAGTGCACTTACGGTTCAAACTTAAAAAAAAAAATACCCGATAAATACGATTCGGTAACCTAACCGAAAACTCAGTCTTTTCCTCATTTCTTTCGCTATAGTTTTCAAAATGTAGAACTGTATCATGAGCAACTAGGATTACAATGATTCATCTATAGTGCTATCTATGGTATTTTTTTCTCCGCATTTGTACTATGAGCTAAAACTCGTTGCTATCTTCGAGTCACACTGAAACCTAGTTCAGTCAACCATGCATTATTTGCGAAATTACTTTTCGGTTATGTAAAGTCGATTTTACTTGAAAGTCACATAGTTGCACTGTAATTGTTGCTACAATAAAACCATGTTTCAAAATTACACTTGCTGTACACAACTATAAGAGTTCTCGATTTCTGAAGCTTTTACAAATTCAAAAGTAGCTATTAATGTACTTATGTTTTTATTTTGAAAATAACATCCGATTTACTAAGGTCCTACTTAACAAAAAAAGCTTAATTATTTTTAGATTACAATTAACTTTAAAATGTAGACTCGCGTTGCAAAGTACCATTCGTAAACAATGAGTACACAGCACTGACAGTCCGTAGTGGTCACCTCTGGCTTCACTAAGGTCGTGTGTGCGATTTAACCATTTCCCCTCATCATTTATTGGACTCAAAGATCGGCCAAGTTGAAGTGTCATTCAAAGCGATGGGGTTGAGCCACGTGCCGAGTGCTCACGCTCCAAAGTCATCACGGTTGAAGACCTATCGTACATTTTTCCCTCCTCTGGTGTGACACCCGACAGCATTCAAATGCGTACGAGTGAATCACACGCAACACTAGCCTAACACGGGGTCAACCACGTTTATTTAGATGAAGAGCACTGTTTGCCACGATGAGTTCTCCAACCCTTTCGCTAACGATTTTAACATTTGTTTGATGACTCCACGGCTATTAAAACTTGCACGCAGTCATTAAACCAACCATAATTTCCGGCAACAGCCTACGCAAACGGAATAACCGGAGCTAAAAATAAATTTAAAAAATAGAAATAAGAGATTATTCGAAAGCATATTACCCTACCTACGATTAACGTGTTGCTAAGGTTAGCTTTATCAACCTAACACCTTCACGGGACCAGGTGAACCTGATTGCACCTATTCATATGGAAACACGCAAGCCTTTGATTTCGCCGCTTTCGACGGAAATGAATATGAATTGAAGAACGAGGGTCTCAGGGAGCCCACGCACGCACAAGTAAACAGGAATCCCCCAAAAGACAGTAACCGGGGATTCTTCTTTAGCGTTTCAGATTACGTTCGTTATTTCGGAATGACTAACGCGAGTTAATTACTAGTTAACCCTCCCAATCTATCATGATGACGGTTATGCAGACAGAGACACGTGATCGGATGTTACTCGGATTCTGACTTGACGAGTGCCGCAAGACACGCTAAACGTACATCAATGACCAACAAATCCATTGCCTACTCCCCCTAACTCTATTCCAATAGCCTGAACGGCCATACAGCTTGTGCTTTTGAACAAGAAGAAGAAGGTGCAAAAGCAATAACACGGAAAGTGCATATCTTCACATATTGTACACAGAACTCTGATAAAACAGTAATGATAATAATACAATTAATTATACCCAATAAAGAGGGAGGAAAACGATTGCATTTTTTTGTGCTACTCTTTCAAGTTTCATGTTTTTTTGTTGTTAGGGAGAACTATGTGCATAAATGGGAATTTTCTTACCTTCTTGAGTCACGCGGTAGTTTTCATCCAAAACTTCGTCGTGAATAATGGCTTCACTTTCTAAATTAGGCGAGAAGTCAGTCATGGTAGCACATGAATCTTTTGATCAGGCCCATTGTTTCATGTCACTGGATAGTTACAGGAAACAATATTTCTGGCGTTTTTTGACCGCAGGAATGTCTTCGGAATGTTTTTTTCAGGTTTTGTATTGAGACGGGGGAAAAAACGGAAGCTGAAAAACACGAACGACAGTAGTACTTTAGATAAAATATCATGCGAAACAAGTCAACTTGCTTTTATTTAGAACCAACTCTAAAGAATGCAGAAACTAAAAACTAGGTATGTTCCTGCGGTGGTGAAGTTAAGTGTTTTCTAGTGCAGTTTCGTGGAAACTGTGCAGAAATCAATTCATCTTAATAAACCTTACCTGAATTCAACGTGTTTCGTTGAATCATTCTCAGACCCATTTATCTGAGTTAAACTTCTCTTGAATCAACACTGTTTTTTCCAATATATAATAATATAAAATCTGAAGTAAAAAGCGCTTAAGCATTACAGGTCAAGAAAATTATTCTTTTTCTTTCGAACAACACACTTTCTGACGTTAAAAGATGTTTTTTATTTGAAATTCTTTCGTTCGTTCTTCCAGGAGATCTCTAGCACCGTCAAACATAATAAGCTTATCCTTTGAGTTTTTCCATCCTTTAATTAATTCTGAATTTTCAATTTGATCTAGGAGAAATTAGAATAAGTTTGACATGAAAAAATTAACGACAAAAAACGACTTAAGAAATTAGGTACTTTATCGTACCCTATCGCGATTCCTAGTTTTCCTGTCCTGACCTAACCAAACCTAATCTGCTAACCTAACAAACTAACTCATTTTAACAAATTTTAAGGCAACTAATCCCACATTTTAATGCAAACTATTGGACCTTTTTTAATCTTTGCACTAGTAAGCTTTTATAGGAGTACAAGAACAAGGATTAGTTAGAATTTTGCGAAAAAATGTGGTTGAATTGCATTACAGATTACCATTACAATTTTTGTGACTATATCCTTTTATTTCCGTTTTAGGCGCCTTTTGTGTGAAAATGTTTACTTAATTCACTTAACCTAACTGAGCCTAACCTAAAAATTGACGGGGCATAAGTACCAACTTTTTCCCTACAGGAAGTGTTTGTGGAACGAGCAAATCGAGAAGAAGCAAATCATGAAACATGTTACTATTAAAATATGTTTTTATTTCAATTAATCTCAAACTACTGAAATACAATTCACGTTCACTGGGAAAATCTCCTTTAGAACGTGGTTACATTCACGCATAGTTAACTTGTACGGGCTTTAACAGTAATTGAATTTACAAGTTTCAGCTCACATTTTATGCACTTCATTCAAAAAGTATGTGTCCGGAAATCGATACTTATCTATTATACGCTCCGTCAATTTCTAGGTTAGGTTATTTTCAGGTAGGCTAAGTTAGGTTGAGTTAGGTTAACTTTAATTAAGTACTATTTTTGAAAATATTTTTTTCAAGAATTATTACTAATCTTACTTTTACTACATCCAAATTTTCGCGGAAAATATATCAGTTTTGAAAAAAAGACGACTATAATACAGCACTAATTTTACAGAGCGTATAATATAGGCCTATAAGTACCCAGAAATCATATAAAATGGTGAGATTAGTTTTAGTACTGCGTTTGGTAGCTACAAGAGGAAGGCGGACAGTTCTCATTTTGAACGGCAGACTATACAAATGACTTCAATCATGATTTTACGCTGAAAACTTTTTAGCACTTACCTATTAACAGTGGACTTGACACACCAGCTCACAATACACTCGCAGCCAAAGCTGGTCGAAACAAAACAAACGGCAACCAGTACGGTTCTCGTTCTGTATAGTGGCGCTGCGGACGGAAGAAGTCAAATTTTGCTGCGTCCTATCGGAGGTGTACTGAGATGAAGGCGGGGTAGCAAGCTGGCGACGCCTCTTAGTATATACGCTCGCAGGACGGTTGGAACAACTTTAGGGACTTTCAGACAACCGTTTCGGAGAGATTGGTAGCCTTTCCTTTTTCCGTAACTACGGTTTGCGGTGTGCTATATTTACAAAAGTAAATATTCTCTCATTTTCTTGCCTAACTTTGGATTAATTTGAGTTGAAAACTGTTTGTTCTAGCCAAGTTTTGCGTTTGTTTTTACTCAAGACTGAAGGAAGTTTCCAGACATTTTTCTATTTTTAAGAGCACGGGATCATGTTCATTGTTGGGACGTGTTCATTCTATTGACCAATATAGTTGCTCTGTTTTGTATTAATTGTGTACTATGTTTCCTAGATGGTATCCACATCCGTTAAAGACGTTGACCAACACAAGTTCGTCAGGGCTTTGGCTGCCTTCTTGAAGAAGTAAGAAATATTTTGCTTAAATATCTTGGGACGCGCTGTATCACATGGCGGTGACGAAGTTGAGGAAGAGGTATTAACAGAGTGCTGTGGTATTAGGTCCGGCAAAGTCAAGATCCCCGAATGGGCTGATTTGGTTAAAACTGCCGTTTTCAAGGAATATGCTCCTTTTGATGAAGACTGGTACTACACCCGTTTGGCCTCCATGGCCCGACACATCTACATGCGTTCACCTTTGGGTGTTAAGCAAATCAAAAGGATCTACGGAGGTATGTTTCGTTATTTCTTCTTGATTTATTTTTTCTTTTTAAGTGTTATAACGAACACTTTTTCGCCTTTAGGTCGCAAGAACAATGGCGTGAGACCCTCTCACTTTTCCCAGAGCTCTGGCTCCATTGCCCGCAAAGCCTTGCAGTCTTTGGAACAGTTGAAACTCGTTGAAAAAGATGCCGCTGGTGGTCGCCGTTTGACCTCTCAAGGCTTCAGGGATTTGGACCGCATTGCATCGCAAATCAGGCAAAACAAAAAAGCCTAAAATGTGTGACGTGTAACGAGTATCGCTAATACAACCTGGCCGATGCTACATTCCTTTCCTTCTAAATTTATTTATTAACTGGTTTAGGTGTAATCATTCAAAGTTTTAGGTCACAAACACTGGAAAAAATTAACAACGCACTACGTGAAGCACGTGGAATTGTTTCGAAAGGAATTAATTTGGTGCAACAAAAATCATATTGTCCAGTTAAAGTAAGCTCACAGTAAAATTTGCAGTACATTTACTCCTTTTCAATTCTTCATAGTAGCCTTGCGCCTTTATTTCGTGTACCAAAGCCTAAAAATACTCCCATAAAAGTACCACGCGCCAGATAACTAAGAAGTATCCAAAGTGGATTTGTGTTTCTGACCGGCATTTAGGGAATTTTTAGGACAGATGGAGCTAAATTCAAAATGGTCTTCAGATATGCAAGTTAATTCAGCACAAATGTCAAGGACAAGTCTACGTTATATATTGTAAGAAGTATTGGTAGAAAGTCATAACCCATTTTGAGGTTTTTTAAAGTTTTCATTCGAAGTCATAAGTTTCAGAACTCCGGCTGGTGTATTAAACTAATAGAATGCTATTGTTTAACCAACTTTAGTTAGGTCATTTCGAAACTAGTCCTTTATGATGGTCTTCTAAGTACCTGAAGTTTAACAAGAACTTCAGAACACAGAACATTTTACTTCAGTCAGATTCACGATCAAAACAAGCTTCATACACCTTGCACGTATGCTGATTTTTGTTCATTTGGCATACTAAGTTACTTCTAAAACTACCACAACTTAATTACGAAAATACTTGAATATTCCTACAACTAATGTTGGCTACTTTGTATACCGTGAAGCGGGATAATTCAGAGCACGTTGGACTTACATGAAACATTTTATTTGAAACCACAGGCCGTCAACCACTTCTCAACTATACAACGAACAAGTAACGTATTGACAGATTCAGCGGTGAGTAGACGTTCCTAGGATATGAAGACCAAGTTTTTATTTTGACATATTTCCTGGACACAAAAAGTTTGGCACCATTTTACTTTTTCCGAATTTTTATTACCGAAATTTAACTTGAACAGCTAAGAGGCACTGTTTTTTGAGAAGAAAGTAAATAGACCAATCTTTCTGTCACCTAATTCAAAACGCAATTGCGACTTTCTGCGTCAAGTCGAACTCAGTGTTAAAAGTTACGCATTGAACTTCGACCCTTCTTTGTGTTATGGCTTACAGCTTTTCTGAGGTTTGCGAGTGCTAGTTAAGGGAGCGAGGAGGGGTCATTGAGGACGCGACTTTCGAAGAAAAAACATTCGAAAACTGAACTCAACTCAAAAACTAAACCCTGCTTTGAAGTTGAAAAGGTAGGATACACGACTAAAGAGTACTTTTCTGTTATACCCCGCCTCGATTCCTAATTTTCTCATCCTAACCTAGCTAAAACTAACTTAACTAAAAAAAAAACAATTAACATATTTTACCAAATTGTAAGGCCTTTAATCCCCCCGCGCCTATGCAAACCATAGGGAAATTTATGTAAAAGATAGGCCAGTCGGAATAGGTTTATTTAGTCAGGTTAGTCTGGTCAGGCTAAGTTAGGCCCAGATTTTGTTAAAGAATGTTTACTTGCAAGTTTAGTGAAGTTTTTACCCGTAGGAAGCGCTTATGAAAAGAGCAAATCGAGGAGGGAGTACGATAGAAAAGTACCGACCAAAGCTGCAGTTGAAACCGTAGAAAGTGTAACCAAATGCAAACGTGAAACAAATATAAGTTTCGTGGCATAAGGACCCCTTTTTTTGCTGAACATTTTTAATGCAATGTTTTCCTAAAATAACTTGTCATTTTCCTTACATACGATTGTCAAACGTGTTTTATTTGATCTATGCTAACAATGAAAAATATTTTCTGCAAAATGCTATTTCTGAATTTTCGAGCAATTTGTTCGCGTTCAAATTGTGCTGGTCACGGGTTAACATTGAACACCAACTTTGAAATTTTAGTACTCGCTGAATTTTGCAGTAAAGTCGAAAGCCGTAGGTTTTTCAATAGAACACTACAAAGTGTATGTTTTGCATTTACTCAAAAAATTAACTGAAATACACAAGAAAATTGAAATAATGGCCCTCTATCAATCAGAACTAACCGCTTGATGCTAGGCAATAAAATCCGGTTGTATTCATTCATTCAGAAATATGGGAAACGATTGGTCGTAAGGTTCGTCGCAAACTACGAACTTCTTTCTTTTACTTTTTTGTTACTGTTTGAGCCAGCTTGTTCTTTCTTTCCACGGCTCTTTGCTGAGAGGCATAGTGCAAACTTCTTCAGTCAGATTTTTCTCATGACAGTTCTTAGAAGTCACATCCAGCTATTCAGTAACTATATTTTCCACGTCAAATCGATACAAAACTTTTGAACGATGAAACACATTCAAATTCATGAAAAGAAATCGAAATTGTGTAACATTTAACTAAATTATAGGTTTTGTCCAGATCCTGTATATAGTCTACACAGCAGACGGCTCCATTGCTAACACCACGGCACTTGCGCATAGGTTGTTCCATTTCGGCTTCTCACGTTCATCCCGTAACCCACGCCAGAGCCTCTGTGAGAGGAATTTTCATTGTTACTCAGCACCAATGAGAAGTTTGGTTATGCCCAGTATTCCACGTAGGGTCACTACTAAACGTAATATTTATTTTATCGAAGCTATTTTATTTATTTATTTTCATTCGTCTTCGACGTAGATTTGCCTCTGACGTCGCTTACATTAATTGTTTGCACAGTTTAGCAAACAAAGATTTAGACGAACGAAAGGAAAGTGTGGAGATATTTGTTTATTTAGCGGAAATAGTGCGCTTCGAATTTTTTTTTTCGTTACCACCTAATTATCACGCACAAGGGAGACCTTTCATCCAATAAGGGGGACTTTTTACCCAATAGAAGTTAATTTTAACGTTTTCTTAATCAAGCAAAGACCGTGCCAGCAGTTATTGGATAATTTAGTCAAATTTTCAAACTAGTGCATTTAAGTTTGTTTATCGCGCCAGTCGAAGATTACGTGCTTAACAACATTGCATGGTAAGGCGAAATGCTCGCAAGAGGAGGTACAACCGCGCAAAAAATGGGGAATGATCAAATTCGTCATTGCTCTAAATAACAAGCTTTGACTGCTTTACAAAACGATTTCGATCTTCAACTATTTATCTCGAATGAGATAAAGACTATTTGTAAAATATGCTGATTTAAATATCTAAAACCATTTTACATCTAATGGCGTGTTATACGCAGAACGGAAGACTATCCTTAATCGCAGTGCAAGGGATAGGGTGCAATGGGCTCAGACTAGAGAGAAAAGCGTAAGAAGTGGAAAATTGAGCGAAATGGTCAGAGTATTATAAATAATGAACTTTTTATCTCTTTTACTATTTACAAGCTTAGACGCAAAAAGTTCCAATAACGCGCAAGTAGAAGACCGTACATTTAATCGCAGAAAACAGACGGAACGCGCAAGATGAAGCATATTCGCCTAAGACGTGGAAAAAGGTACGAATGTTCCAAGTTCTGAAGAAGAAGAAGCTTCAGTAAAGTTCACTTTTTAATATGAAACTTTTACATGCATGAGGCTATAATGAAAAAGTTAGCCACTTTAATCCTGTAAACATGTTAAATTTGAAGACCACGGTAGAGGGAAAGCTCTTACAACTAATAATAAGAGGAGTTTGAGAAGATGACTTCTCCAACACAGCTGAATAATTTCAAAATTATAGCGATAGTAAATTTTCTATGAAACCTATTAACGTGCAGAATGCATACTTCTTTTTGAGAAAGAAATTAGTTAAAACTAAGCGTAAATTTGGATTTTTTTTAGCAGGAAATAAAAAAAGAGATGTTTCGTATACTAGAACAATTTTTTTTAATCTCAGAAACTGAGTGAATTATTATTAAACCTAGGATTTTAAGTCTAATTTCAATATCCATAATTTAACGGGGGTTACACATTCTTGTAGATTGCCACGCCAGTTTTGTTTCGGAGTATCATTTTCGTTTAGTTTACCCTTTTGCTTCCCGTGCCCTTGGTTTCTGGGCTGTGAAAGTGATTTCCCAGAAACCAAGGTAGCTAGGTTTGATTTACATGGAGTCTTAGGCGCAACAGAAACCAAAAGTGAGTCAGGTCAGGAGGTCAGTCAGTGAATAAGAAGAGGAGGAATAGACAGAAGTCGAGAGAGGTCAGAGAATAGTCAAGAGAAATAGACAGTAGATTGGAATATTGAAAGTGAGTTTTTACATGACTGGAATATTGTGAAGTGATTTTTGGTAATAAATAGTAGGCTTTAAAACCCACAAACATGGTGTTCTTAACGTAAATTAATATAAAGGTCCCTGGTAGTCACCGTCACAATTGTCAAATTTGAACAGTTGACAGTTGGCGACGTGACAATGTGTATTTTGTTTTTGTTTGAATTTCACCGACCAGTTAGACTATTTTATGGTCGAATTCATTATTTTAGGCTTTTGTTTAGGGTTTTTGCCCTCCAAGTTCAGTTATGTTGGAAAATCTGGACAACGACATGGATATCGCCAAAAAAAGTTCAACCGATTTTAATAATTTTTCCATCGCATTTCTTATAAATTAAAGCTTCTTACAATGAGCGGAACATAGTTTCAGTATTTAGTTTTGACCAAAAAGTTAAAGAAATCGGTTCTGTGTAGCGAATTTACTAAGCAGTACTTTAGAGAATTGTGACATTCATTATTATTTAGTAAAGTTTGTAAACTTTACTGTCAAGTGACTTCTTGAAAAAATGCTGACGGATATTTGCAAGCACGCTCCGGTGTAATTTGGCCACGAACACCTCCATCGGGGCCATAAAACACGGCTTCTAAATTTTATTTATTTATTTTTGTTTTACCCACATGTTGCTTATCAGTTACAACCACTTCTCCTTTTTTCTCAATATGTTATAAACATCATGAACGTATTTAACCAAAAGAAACATGAATGTTACCCAATTTCGTGTAATGTTACCTAATTTGAAAAGCACAGGTATAAGAGGATACTCCGGTATGTGGTTTTCAGTACAATGAAAGAATTCCGGAAACACTAGGGAAGAATTTCATCACTATTAAATGAGGAGACGGTTCGACGAGTTTATCCTGCATCTTTGGATCCCAGTCTTGTTTTAACCCAGAAAACTTGAAAAAATTTCCCCCAAAACAGGTCAGCTATGGAACACAGTCAAATTGATAGTGTTGTCTGTGGTTTAAGTTGCAGTCATTTAATGAAGGTGACAGGTGATTTGTTCGTTTTCCACCTTGGTTTCGGCAAACAAATACATACAGGCTTTCTGGGACTGCCTAATAGGGACTTTGTGGAGTTGAAACCCTGATCGGGTTGAATTTCACATGCCTTATCAGACCAGGTCGGTGCTTTCCGTGCATGTTTCATTCTTTCACTTTTCTTCCGCCGAGCCCATATTTTTTTCATGACTACTACGTCTGTACGGGTTCAGCCCTCCACTCATTAATTTTATTTTTTATTTTATTTAGTTTGTTTTATTAATGCATCGCTATAAACCATGCAACAAAGCTCAAAGAATCTCTGAACGCTGTTTGACTATTCGATCTTATATCTAACTGAATTAAAGCTTATTTGTAGTCCAAAAGAGCCTGGTTTAATCTGAACCACTTTTGGTGTTAATAAAGTTCCCGCAATTCCGTGTTTTCGTGACTGCCTTGTCACGGTGTCATGGCTCGAGTGAGTATTATTAATTCAAGTGGCTCGCGCAGAGGCGGAACTCGCTAACTTTCAACGACAACGCCATTCATCACGATTTTCGCTCTCAATTCCTCGACAATAGGCAACTGTTGGCTTCTTTTTTTGGTACGTAAAGCCTTGAGTTTTGGAACTAAGCAATGTTCGGTTTGCGCATCGGTTGGGAGACAATGTGCTGGAGAGCTCATATTTTTCGTGTTCTGGTTTCACGGCTATTCTATAACCATAACGGTAATAATAAAGTTCCCTGGTATGACAGATCGTATTGAAAAGCAAAGGAAGGCATTGGCCATAGAGGGAGTTTGTATCTATAACTCAATGGAGATGTTTGATAGGGACTAAGCAGGGGGTGTGTGGGAAGGGTGAGATGGTAAGACGATTACCGGTGATGGGGGTGTGAGAGCCAGTGTCTAAAGGGAGGGAAAACAACCCTGAATCCTCATTTTTTTTTTGGTGGCCGTATGACGGTAATACAAAAGACAGCAGGCTCGGACAAAACTCGGTGTGTTTGTAAGAGGGGTCGGTCTTACAATGTGCTTAACAAGGGCAAGGGAAGTCGACCGCTGTGATGCTCTACCATCATTTATATTGCTCTTTTCTCTACTCGCTGTTGCCCGCAACCACAAATTCGTTGAGTTTTACTTCCCTGTGCTATAACCAAAGCTGAAAGCTTCGGGTAATGGCTACCGACAAATTATGGGAATGAAATGTCCTAAAAAAGAATTCTCAGCATAATTCGCACAATGAAACTCGGCAACAAAAGATGTTATGAAATCGTAAAAAGTTGCTGACGTTGACCAAGGAGTGTATTTGCTAGTGTAAACGTAACAATAAATCCGGTCTTAAAATACAAAACAGAATTAGCAAAACGTTTGTAGGTCTAACTTAAATCGAAGTAACTGCGAAGTTACTCCCAAGCAACTTAAAAGAAGGAAAAAGCAAATTGACGATTTAACCTTAATGTGACCGCACAATGTTACCAGAGAATTCTTTGTTGTCGTCATTGCAAATGGCGTACCGGTACGGATACAGTAAAAGCGAAAAACTGTGACGACCGAAACGCTTCCCAAGTACAATTAAAATATCAAATATGTTACGTTCAGGGCACTTTGCATTTTTTAAAAAATGTGGTTGAAACCTTACACGAAGATGCCCTCTCTAGAAAGAAGCCTTCTGTACGCACCTCTCTACCAGTTTTAAGATATTTGGCGTTGTTTGGCGGAAACTTTCGAAATTCAGCAGTTTTCAGCTACGCTCCAAAAACGCCTTTTACAAGTAAGGCTCTAATTATTGCAAACCTTGGAAATCAGAGGAAAATTTGTAACGCTTGTAGTCTGTAGAACACAAGCCTCCGTTGTTTATTAAGGATGGTCAGCAGATTGCACGTTGTCGACTATTTTGTCTATGTGTGTATTCTTTACGTCGTCACCAAATTTACACACGTCAGAACGTAAAGCAGTTCGAGATTTCATATTTGGGCCAAACTGGGCTCACGGTTGTAAAACTTTGAAAAGGTCTAACCATTTTCAGAAGCAGTTCATCAGCGTCCGAAAGGCAAACCTTGCCTTAAAAACGAAATAGAGATAACAGGTAATTATCTCGACGAATTTAAAGAGATTGTAACGAGTTATGTGAAGTCAAACATCAACTGGTAAATATTCTTACGAAGTGATGTTTATTCCCGAAAACTTTGAAGGCTCTAAAAATTGTAAATGACTGCAAACAATTAGCGTTCTTTCTTTGCTTAATTTGTTTTTGTCAGTATGCGTGGAACTTAATTTGAAATTTTTAAGAAATATGTTTGTCTCCATCAGATCTGAGTAGAGCCATATCAGGCTCCTTTGCCAAATTTGGGTTTCTTACTGTACCTCCTCTTTTATCACATGCCATTTACAACACAAAGTTACAAAGTTAACCTAACTTGATCCAGTATTGTAACGTAGGTACATGAAACTCGATTGACGTCATCACGTGAATGTGCATTTTAAGGAATATTTCTTACTGAACGAAATATCTCACGAAGAAAAGTATACTTACGAATGAAGCAAATGACTAAGCAAAGTAGGTAAAACAACGCAGCGGTACAACCAAGCATGTGTTGAAATAAGCAAAAGTACATTAGTATAGTTCGTAATTTAAAATTAGGTCGTCCAATCAAGAAAACAAGACAGTATTTGAAGGCTCGTTCAGTGGTAATTTAACCTACGCTGACCTAACCTTAGTACTCGATGATTCATTGTTGCCATAACTGCGAATGGTGCGCAGGTAAGGGAGGAGGCGTCCAGTTCCGAACCGTGTAAATAATGAAAGAATATGCACTAAACAGAAACGAGGGGTGTGTCCACATTGACAAGTAATAAGTGCAATGGGGGGAAATTCTAGACGCTGTAGGTTTCACCTCATGGGGCCCCTACTAACATTATCTTAACATTATGTGCTCTACTTAAAGTCGAATTTCATCTCGTGCCGTTCGCTAAATAGACTCCATAAAGAAGAGAAGTTACCTCCTTAGCTTTTTTACGGGAGCCCTTTTTTAAGTGCAACACAAACGACAACACACTACCGTATTACCCAAAAATGTCCGAACTTTCATGTCCAAGAACACGGATTCAAACTCGCCCCGAGAGAAAGGCAAAATAGGGTACCATTTCCGAGATGTTTTTAATGAAGCTGTTCCCATAACAGGCTATGTGTGTGTACGTAGGGCATGTGGGCTTTTTAATGAAGCATTGGGCGACGGGTAGTATCCGAGATTGAAAACGCATGTCGCCCGGCAACCACGCGCTCCATTAGCCTTCGCGTTCATCATTTCGGGGCCATATAAGAGGCGTGCAGTTTGTTGGCTTGTTTGATAAACCGATGAATACCAAGTTTGGTCAATCGGTCAAACGAAGGATAACCCAGACTCGTGTCCGGCTTAGCTACTCTGCGAAAACTAAAAGAAAAAGAAAAAAGTGGGGCTTCTTGCACCTTTTGCCCCAGACACAGACATCCCAACCAGATAAGAAGACAATAGGCGACAATGGGTGTCAGCACGGGTGTCAACATGTAGCACTCTGACTTGACTCTTCCAAATCGGCCATACTTCGGTCCTATACCGCTTTTATCCGGAGTCCTCAGCTTCAAAGCTTCATATCTCAACACCGAAGAAGAATTTTAACGTGTTTGGCATGCAAATTCTGTAAGTCATGTTTTCACCCTAAGTAGTGCTTTTAACCCTACTCCTCCACCCCTTTGAAGCCCTCTTAAGCACGAAGGAAGCTATTTTTTAACTATAGCATTATGGAAGTCTTGCCACTTGACCTCGGAAGTGCACTTCCCGGAGAGGAACTAAAAAATGTTCTGTCACATTTTTTGTGTGAAGTCTAGTACATCCTTTTTGTAAGAAGAATGATCTGTCCACTCATTAGGCCTGACAACTAGGTAATTCCAAGCACTGCACAGAGGAAGAACTCACGCAATCCTGTCCAAGCGCGAACATCAACGACAGCTTTATTACACATGTCTTCCTTAACCTTGCCAATCCTATAGGTTACTCTAAAACGAAGAAGGGACAAGGAAGTTCCGAGACAAAAATACTTGGCTTACTTATGTAGCAATGTACGAAAGGATGTAAGTGATTGTAGGCATGCCTCAGGATGAAAAGATTGTCCTCGGAACCAAAGGTTGTAAACTTGAGTTAAGAACGTATGCATAATCTCACGGCATGCATGCGAATAATCCGGTTATCTTAAAGATCAAGCTCCCCTCTAGTAAATCCTATAATGAGGGACTCGGGACCTACAATGGAAAATCTACCACCGTATCCACGGTTGGTCTCACAATACACACCAACGTTGTCCCAAAAGGGACAGAGGACAGATTAAAGCCCAGTGGGCTCACAAGAACAAAGAATGCCTGCTAAAAGGGTAAACACTTCATGTCGTGGTGTTCCTTTTACTCGAAGCTTTGCTATCAAACTATGAAGTAAATGAAGCCCCTATAGATCTACTGACCAACATTGAATTACAAAAAACGCGGGCTGTTATGAATAGCTCTGCCCGCTTTTTCACTAAAGCGTACCGTTTAGGCGCTCTTTGTCTTGTTCATCCAATTCAGAGTTAGAAAAAGCAGTGTTCAAAGTACAGTACCTTGCTAAACTGTACTAAAGTAGTAAAAAAAGGCTTACTTAATCCGGGCCTACCTTAAGAAGAGAAATTAAGTACCTTAACTAACCAAATCAATTAAATGGAACTTTCCACGAGCCTCGACATGATCTCTAAACACACACATTAAAGAGACTTAAGTATCCAAATTTTGACAAGTTTTGTTTAGTTAGGTTTAATCTTAAAAGGCTAGGTTAGTGAGGTTAGTTTTAATTTAAGTTAATTCATGCCACGTTAGTCTAGATTGACTTTTACTAGTAATAGCGGGCTCGGTTTAGGTTATGTACATTGAGTAGAAAAAAAAGTAAAAGGGAGGTGGTATAGTCAAGAAGTATACAGCTTTTGCAACTATTCGCCAGGCTACGTAGTTTTAGTTATTAGCGTTTGGTTGGTTACATTCGACGGCTCTAGCTAGTTAAGGTTAAATTGCCTTTTGTTAGGCTAGTTATGTCAGGTTAGAGCAGTACTTTTCAATAGTGGGTAAATTATCGTTATTCTGGATAAAAGCCGTTCGGATCTGGGTAACGGAGAAAATTTGAAACAATATTCGTTTTTTAAATATTTTATCCGAAAGAACTGAAATGCTAAATAACGTCTTGTCTCGCCCACCAATTTAATTCTGGTTGTACTTACAGCAATTTCGTTTTAAGTCTGCGTGTTACTTAAATGAGGTAAAGGGAAATTACGTATTAAACGATTTAGACTTTCACTAAAACTGTTCAGTATTTCACCGTAGGTTTTTGAGAGCAGAGTTACGTATACTTTTGGTTATAGCAAAATCGTCCTTGAATCTTACTATGCGTTTCTGTTAAATTCGTAATCACCGAGTAAAATTTATTTTGGGAAAGCCTTTCGAAAATTAGTGCATTAAAACAACTTTTAATTAATTCCTTTACCAAAACATGAGTCATACCTGCTAGTTAATTTTGGAATAAGCACCTAAGAAGCTTAAACAATTTTCGTAGGCTGTAACTCCATCACTGATTGATACATTGGAAGTCTATTCTCGATAAAAAAGAATACCTTAAAATGGCTCAAAATGAACCTTCAAGTCAAATTTTTGAATGATTCTTTTCCCATAAAAACTTATCTGTGAGGTTTTTCTAACAAACTTATTTAGTGAGATTTCTTAAACATAATCGGTGGTCTGTATTAGGTGTTGCGATCCAAAACTTTGCTGCCGAAAACTTACGAGCAAGTGTCGAGTATTTTTGTGCACAATTGCCTGAAAAGCTTAGCATGTACTTCCCTTATCGTTCAACTAGATACACTGTAATCTTAAACTTGAATTTTATTTTTTTATTTTAAAAATTATTTAGGTAATGGAGGCTTCCTGAAAGGTGATTTTGGGTAATGGGCGAAACTAATGAGAAGCACTGGCTTAGATATAATAAGTTAGGTTAGGTTAGACTAGCCGTATTATTTAGGATCGGTTAGGTTTTTGTTGACTTAGGCTAAGGAGTATTGTAAAGGTAGGGGCACGTAACCGAAACATGTAACTTCACGTCTTATGATTTCTCACTAGTCCAGTTTTAGTTTATCAAAAACTCCTTTGAAAGGCTCTTCGAATTTGCGGGAGCTTAAGATACGTAATAAGAATGACGCTTTTGCAAGTTCCAAATTTATCGGAAGACTCGAAATGGCATGTCCCGATGGTTTGTGATAATATAACCGTTAATAAATTAATATTTTCACTAAATTGCGCAGGTTTGTTTCATTGACAAGAATTATTCGTCTGTATTATATATGTACATATACAAAATTACTTTGCCAGATTTAAGGTATCGGGGAAAAAGAAGAAGAAGAAACAAGGCAAAGGAAGGACATCACAAGCCAGGGCATATAGTGCGCACTGCGGGGAGTAAGAGATTCATGATTGCCAGAATCACCGTACTGTACGACGCTCCCGTAACCGCCGAAATGTTGTCACAAAACGGGGAGGTTAGCACAGAGGGCTAAAAAAGGGGGAAATACAGATTTCTATTGCCACGTTATTCACATTATTGACGATTTTTGTGTCGATACCGAAGTACACCGAAAGTCTGAAAACCAACACGTACAAGGGACTCTTTAAAACGACCATCATTGTAACGGAGGTTGAATATAAACAAAATGTACAGTAACAAATAATTCGGGCAAGAATTTTGCTTTCGCGACGTATAAGCTTGTTGCAACAACCGCAGCTATTGCGCATTCCTCTCTTCTTGAAAAAATGAGTTTGAGACAAAACAGACCCGAGTTACTCTTCTTTTAATTTCCCCTCCCCAAACCCCCATAATATCCTATAGCTTTTAAAACTAATCACAGGGCAAGAATTTAAAAACTCGGAGGCTTTCTGCTACGTTCTTCCAGCTCGGTAGCCCCGGTTTTCAAGCGAAACGCCAATGTCAGACAGCGAGGGGGTTTAGACGAACCACGAGTTTTATAAACCCACGTCATTTTATCCCAGTTTTCTCGCCGTGAGGAATTTCTTGGATTTCTTGATGCAAAAAAAGGAATGGCTCGGCACTACCTTTTGGTTGGTAGCCCACTATCACAAACTATGATAATCGGACAATAAACTGTGGGTTAGTTCGTGGGATGAATTTAGCGAGGCCGCAGCCGCGGCAGCAGCTGCTGTAGCTAAATGGAGCTGGTGGGACGAATACGCCGCTTTCAGATCGGCGTGGTACAATTCAACCGTCGCGTGGTCCTGCAAAACAACAGATATCGGGTTGAAAACGATGGTTAAAGATTGCTTTTCTTTACAGTGCTCTTTTGGATGGTGAAAATTTACCTGGGCAGAGCCAGTCACACCAACGCCGGGTAAAGTCGTCATCATTAACGGAGGCGGAGTGGGCGTATCAGGGGCGCCACGTGGGCCCGGTTCACCGTCCAGTGATTCTGAGCCAGAATCCAACGCCGACGCGGTGTTTCCATCGTCCTTTCCAGCCGAACCGGGACCTCTGCAGAAAATAAAACAAAGTTTCCATTAAAACACACGTCTTCTTCTTTCGCTCAAGCGTAAGAACATGCCTCATCTGTAAGTTAAAATTGACCGTATGCAAATAATACTAATGGTGTAGTTCGACAGACAACACAACTTATTACAGTAGAATCTCATTATAACGAACCGTTTTATAACAAACTGTAAGTGTGGTTCTCCTTTATAACGCCCGCTCTTCTCAGTTCCATTTCTTAACCTAACCTAACTAAGCCTAAGTAAAAGTAGCTTAAATTAGCCTAAACCTAAACTAACTAGAACTTAACCCAAGCTAACCAAAACTAAACCTAACCTTACTAATACTAAACATGTTCTAATTTAGCTCAAACTGACTTATCTGAAACTCAACAGCTAAAACAGAACTTAACCTAACTAACACTAACCTAACCTAATTGAAACTCAATGTAACCTAACTAAATCTTGTCTAGCTTAGCTTCTTTTAACCTTCCCGGCGTGCATATAAAGACCACGGCAAAATTTAAAGGAAAACTTAAATTACACCCGTCAAGATAGGTAAAGTTGAGCTCACATGGGGTTAAAGTAAGTTTATCACAAGTTCTTAATTAAGCTAAACTCGTTCGTGCTCAAAGTATGCTTTTTGATGTTCTTTGGACATACTAAAAACAGGTGCAATGGAATATCGCTATAATTAACCCTTTTCGAGTAAACTGTATTAAGAGTACTTTCTGTCAGAATAAACCTCCTCAGTACCTTCCGACTGAACCAAAATCAATTAAAACTTACTTATATCCAAGTAAGACTAGTGTAACCCAACTTTAATCTAACGTAAATTAATTAAAACCAACCTAACCTAGCAATTATAAGGCCTTTTACCTTAACTATAACTCCCTACCTTACCGAACGTAAACTAACCTACACCTCAGTAAAATTAAGCTAAACTGAACCTAATCTTGCGTAACCTAATTTCGTTACTCAAACCTACCTAACTCATACGTGCACATTACTAAAAAGTTAAAGGAACAGTAGGAGTAGTTAGGTTAGGCCGAGATTGGATAAAGCAAGTGTATTTATAGCCCAAGTGATTTTTGTCCACAAGCAACGCTTGTTGCGATTTTCTAGTTACTGAACTCGAAAATGCGTCTAAGGTGGCCAAGCGAACACGGATGATTACCAGCAGTAAATGTTCGTAGGCCCTCGGCACGAATATTCCCTGTTGCCAATAATGAATACTCACAGCGCTAGGGAGTAGCACGCGCGATGAGAACATTTTAATTCAGCTTGTTGCTAACTATCGGTTCGTTCGTTACGCTCCCGTAAAATTTTGACTCAAATTAGTGTGCTTTGTCTGAGTCAAGTTCGAAAACCAGTTTTCTTATTAAACATTTGTTCTGCGACAAAATTGTAGAAAATCGGGCTCATGAACCGAAAAGTGCTGTAAACAAGTTTTCGCAGTTTCAACGTAGGCTTGAACAATTTCTGGTTTCATAATCCTCTAATTTTCTCCCCTATCGAGCCTTCCTTTCGGTCCCACTTTTTATCCGCAAAGGAGGGAATCAAACGCGATAACCCAAGGCTTGATTAAACCCTTCGATAGGCTGCCCATTTGTGGGCCATCCTTACGCTCTTCCCCAAAAGGGAGGGTTGCTAGAGAGTTTTGGGACCCGTTGGACTCCGGCGCCGTTGGTTTAGCTGCTGGAGGCAGCAGCAGACGCAAAGAGCAGCAGGAAGACCCCAAGATCAAGTTTCCTTCCACTGCAGCCTTGAATCTCCCCAAGATGTAAAAAAAGAGAAAGAAAAAGGGCACGACCTATGGACATGGACATCACAAGCCGACCCTGTACCCATCACTCAAAAATGCCTTCAAGTTCATTAAAAAGAGTCAGAGGTGAAGCTAGGAATATCATTTCTGGAGACTTAACCAAAGTGGACTGAACATTCCCTGATACCGAGTTAACCTTTCTTTTCGGATTGCATTTAGCTTGAAACGAAAGTGTAGCAGATTTTGTGCCACCTTTAATTTCTCTGTTTTAATAGGCAATGGTGCGTAGAAAGAGCGCCATTTTATTTTGTTGTTGGGGATTTTTGTTAATCAGATCCTTGTTGACAGTTTGCTTGGTTAAGCTGGCAAGGAAAAGGAGAGGCGCGGAAACATCTGCTCAGCGATGCTATCAAACGAATAACACAGGCGAGCCGGGAGAAAGAGAAGCCTTAAGATTCTTTTCCGACTATATATCTGAAAATTTTCTTTAACTCGGCCTAATTTCAACTATAACTTTCCGGCTTATTATTCATCGACACATTGGCTTGTATTCCCGTTTCCAGATTCTCTCCAGGGCAGTTAATCTTTAACGGAATTAGTTTCAATAATATCCACAACCTGACGAGTGCTTGTTGACGTACATTTCCGGCCTGTCTAAGTACGCAGCCAAGAAACTTCTTCCTCGTAATTGCACTACGATAAGATAAAAAAGACTGAAGAAAAACGGACAGCAACAGGAAAAAGCGCTGGTACTATAATCAACCTATAAGCCAACAACAATAACAGGAGACACTTGACGCTACAACCACGTTACGTGCGGGTTCGGCCAAAGCTATTCTTGATACAAGACTCTTAGCTCCAGTGTTTCCACTGCCATCGGGACACGAATTTGCATGGAAATTGTTCTCAATTCAAGTAGGTTTCCAATGGCCTAATATCGTAATTTAAATGAATATAATCAGTGCTAAACCTAGCAACAGCGGGTTAACACACGTTTCGGGTTGAGGAGGAGATAGGTACGGTATAATTAAAAAAAATACCAATGACACAAGCGTTACTTCAAAGCTTTATTTCTTCAATACATTGAATTTCTTAAGTACAAGCTGTAGATATATGCTGCAAATTAATTTTTTGTTTGCAAGTTTTCTGTTAAGTCGAAAAAAAGAACAATTGTGGGGTTTCAGACATAACCAAATGTAAGCCTCAATGAAACGAGTCTTTTTTTACTTATCACGAATATTTTAACTGAAAGAAATGTTAACGAATGTAATAAAATATTTATGGTGCAAACGTGTTGATTGACAAAGCGATAAATGCTAAGTTAAATCCCGCCAATAACCCCACAGTAATGCTACATAAATCTTTTTTATGTGTTTGTAAGTCAATTACTACTCAGAACTTTAAGTTTTAGATCCGTTCTAAGAAATTAAAGACAAATCTTGAACAGTTTGATAGATAAGGGAAAAGGATTTAAAATACATAATGTAGAGCTCAAACCCCAGAGAAAACCGGGGAGCAAAAGACTTTCTTGCAAACAGTTCTATAAGAAATGGCCCTTTTTCCTTAATTATGCCCTTTTGCACACGTTCGCTTCGCTTCTCTTCGCTTTCAAAAGCGCATCCTTGGCATATTTTCTTGCAAGATAATTATATAGCCGATTGGTATTGAATGATATACTATCTGCAGGCCAACAAAGTCGATTCCAAGTTTCACTATTCAGTTAATGTCAATCTCGAGCATGTTAACTCAAATAGTGTTAGGTCAGCTCAAGAAGCGTGTTAGGTTAGCAGCGGAAAACAGCCTGTTCAGCAGCTTCTTTCTTGTCCAGAAGCTCGTTTTCGGTGGGGAAATAATAGAAAAAGGACTGCAAAAAAGTGGGACGCGACAAATAGAGAAGTCCACTGTTTACTGCATGGACGTTAAAAAGACGAGAAAATTCCCTTGTTTCTGTCCCGACACCGAACACACCAACTCCGGTTTGCTTTCCAAACAAGCGGGAGCGAAACTCCATTCAAGAACTCTGAAGAGCCTTACTACGGTTCTCGGTGCCCCCTAAGCCGGCCCCATTTGTTGCTGGTGGAACTGTACGTACGCATTATAATAATGGTCTCTTTGCTATAGCCAAATGTGTCGGCCTGATTAACCTACCGCAAGCAGTTCCTGCTGAGCCACTTCACTGCGAGACCTCCTACAGACTACGGGGACTTTTCCACCCAGAACAAAAAAGAAAAAGGCTTCAGAAAATCAAGCTTTTCTTGTAATAAAGACACGGCTCACACAAGCTGTAATGATTCAAAAGCGACGCAATCTGGGGTGGACCGCCATCAGCGTTTAAAAGATAATGTAAGCAATTTAGCCTCCTCCGTATGCTTGCTGGCTCTCCCCTATCCATAATTGCTGCAGCCATATTCTTCCAGCGGCTCCCAATCCCAACTCGTTGGCGGTATATTTGCTTGGAAAACAACTAGCTTTTCGTAGCAAGCAGCAGAGGCAGAAGCAAGGAGCAGCAAGAATGCCCACAACGCCGGTTTTTCTCAGAAAATGAGTTCGTCTCCGTTTGGGCAAGTTCGCTTTCGCGGGCGCGGGGGCCATGTCTTCTGTCCATCTTCGAGTCTGAGGCAATATTTGACCAGCGTCGCTCTTGTTGACAGACTTGAAAGCCTAGAACTTTTAGCTGCTGCTGCACATTCGAACCAAGACTTCCAGCATGCGCTTTTTCCTTTGTCATTGCTTCGGCATCCCAAAAACCTTACCCCCCTTTTTACTCTCATTTGTGAACGCCCAAAAATAACTCTTTCCCTTGAAACACTGGGACGCATTTAAACTTTTAAGAGCGGTGTTGTCTAAGTTGGCAACTTCTTCAACAGCTTCCACTTATAACTCAAGAAAGTCCTCTTACTCGCTTTTTTATTTTAAGCTTTATTTCGCGATTTGCAGACCAATCAAGAAGGTGGAACTCGGGGTACTTTGGTGGCGATGGGTGGGCAACAAACCAGTATGTCTTTTATACGTTTGCACTTCTCTCACTTCAGGAAACCCATCTCGCATGCTTTTCCCCTATGACCTGTATATGGCATTCTAAATTTAACTTTTTCCAGAGGACTTTTAGCCCAGCGCAAACTTTTTAAAGGTCTGTTACGCTAACCGGGCAAGGCGCCCAATAGTAAAACAACGGCGCATTTGCCTTTTCGCCCCGCACCTCTTTAGATAACCGTGTAAATGGAGCAGCGTTCACGCCCGTGTCAGAAATGTCTAGCGTTCCACTCAAGATAGTCCCAAGGAAAAAAAAAAAAGAGACGTCAATTTAGTCTGCTCCACTAGCATTTTTTTGTTCGTTCACTTAATATCAATTTGGGCACAGGATGCTCAAAGAAGTGCTGCAGAGTAAGAAAAAGGACGTTTGCTTATTCTTTTTGTGCGTTGCGGGGGCCTCTTAATAAAGTACTTGAGAGTTTCAATAGAGAAGTCTAACAGTACGAACAGAAATAAAGCGCAACACCCTATGGGCTACGTGAAAGTTAATATCGCTGTAAGTCATGAAAAAAGAGATTATGTAGCGTTGCTTTGGGATATACAGTATCAGAATTTTTCTTTTATTTAAAAAAAAAAAGGTTAAAGAAGGAAGAGAAACAAGAAACGTGTCTAATGAAGGTATTGTCTCTGTAGGAGCCGTGTTCTAGTGGAGTATTAAATATACGTGTGTGTTACCTGTCTTTATGTTCAGCTGCCCGGTCCCTTTGACGACGGTTTTTGAACCAATTGGACACCTGGGTCGTTGTTAGACCTGTGGCTTCGGCTAATTCCCGCTTCTCACGTGGCGACGGGTACGGATTGTGCGTATACCATTCGCGTAACACCGAGCGGGATTTCTCCTTGAAGCAATAGCTGGTTTCCTCGCCGTCCCAGATCGTGCGCGGCAACGGAAATTTCCGTCGAACGCGGTACTTGCCTACCGCCCCCAAAGGCCGGCCACGGAGTTTTTCGGCTTCCACGTAATGGGCTTTCAGCCACAAGGCTTGCAGTTTCGGGTGATTGTGCGGTGAGAACTGATGACTTTCAAGAATTTTGTACAACTCTTTGAAATTACCGCGATGGAACGAGACCACGGCTTTGGCTTTCAGCACACTTTCGTTCTTGTGCAATTGTTCGCAGGCCGGTAAAGACCACAAAAAGCGCCCTAAACGTTCGATGTTGCCGCTCTGCTGCAGGACTTCGCACACGCAAGCCACTTGTTCCTGCGTGAAGCCGAAGGACGGCAGCATCGGACTGGTGGAATGACTCTGACTGCTCTGAGCCGACGAGGTAGCGACTGCCATCATCCCGGCGTTCATGCTCGCCGTGCTGACCATGGAACCGAACATTCCTCCGACGCTGCCGACGCCGAGGCTGGTCATGTGCGGAGGCAAGTCCGCCATCGAACCAGCCATCAGCATCGAAGCCGCAGCGTCGGAATAGCAAGGTTCAAAATACGACGCCAGTTTCAAGACAAATTACACTGCACCATAAAATAAAACCTATCCACTTCAACAGTAAAAATCCCAAACGGGTAATGATTTGAAGCGTATCCCGAGCTTCACGATTTTCTGCTTTTTATTCACAAACACTTGCAACTAAGATTCCAAATCCTTGTCAAGAATTCCAAGATGTTCCTTCCAACAGGAGATGTTTCGAGAAATACCTATATCATATCACAGTGCTTCTTCCATTTCGAGACGAATTTTCACCACGCGCGATTTCTTGCAGCAAACTGATTCCAGGGCTTCAAATGGCTCCAAAGGTATTAAAAGATCTCGTGACACTTGAGATGGATCAGAACAGTGAACGCGAAAGCGGAGCTCGTCCTCCAATGTACACACACGCATCAGAGTGGAAGCCGAGATGTAGGTAGAGAGCCCGAGAGAAAACCCGTCAAAACAAGGAGGCAACTGGGCAGCGTGACTGAAGTGTGTTCGAGCCTTCTTGGTACTGAGACTGCGTTAGCTGTTCGTGCTACGGTTAGCCTGTTAGCTCTGGGTGCTGGACGGGTAGGAGCCAGAGAACCGAGGGGCCTGGGTCAAGATAGCCCGGAGTCTCGCGCTAGAAGCACACACAAGGGGGAGAACCCTGTGCCTCAATGACGGCGGGAAGCTTGTGTATATTGGCCGAGTGGAGTTGCCTCGTAACCAATAGTTCTTGCAGCTGGCGGTACTTACCAAAGGTTGCCATGGGAACATCGTGAGTGAGGTGATGCAGGAAGTAGGTGGTCCCAGACCCCCCACTCATGTGTGAGTCAAGTGGTACTCCCGAACGACTCCCGCGGAGCACGTCAAGTTCCGCTCGCTATGCATCGCTAGACAAGCGCGAGAAGTGTCGTTTTTTCTCCCTCGCTCTCCGCGCTGTTTCTGTCTCGCTTCCGAGCATGAACATCCCAACAGCCCCGAAACGTTCAAAGCCCACAGACAACACAGAGGAAGATGATGGTCCCCACGAGCAGTCAGCATGTCGTCGGGAACACATGACCCTCCAAGACAAACGAGTTGCCAACTCTCTTCCGAGTTGTCAATGGATGGCTCGTTCAACAGTCGCGCTGAATTATTCATCTTAGGGGGGTTAAAACGGTGTCAAAAAGCCTCCTTGGCTCAAAAACGACCGTTTACTTTTTATGACACCAGAGCATCGCAATTCCAGCGCAAAGGTACAAGCGGCTCGGAAACCCCTAATAAATCGCGCTAGAATGAAAGTTAAAGAAGCCGAGAGGGAAAAGTTTATGCTGTTCGTTATCGCGTTCAGAAAGACGATAGAGAGCGAGATCATTACTCCGATGCCAACCGTAAAAGTAATTTGATCGCTTTGATCCGTTGCCATATCAGAAGATTTTCCGAAGGGATGGTGTATATAGTACGGAGATATATACATACACCGAGTCAGTTCATCTCAAACAACCCGTCTAATGTTTCAATGTTTCAGTTCACCCGAGTCTTTGCCGTAGTTGCAGGGAACTGATGGCCTTTTCGTCAAAGATGGTAGCCTTGACGACAGATCTAGACCGTACAACCAAAATCTTTTCTTCTAACAAGTTATTATATCCAAAGATCTAAAAAATCTCAGGAAAAAAGAGAGAAAGGCAAACTATCTCATTAGCTCAAAACAATACGGCGAAAATGTCAGAACTCCTTAAATTTTATACTCCTAGAGGAGATAGGAACCAGATCACCATGTCCTGTTTTGTCTTCCGGGGAAGAAAGAGAGGGAAAAAGAACATACGTAAAAACTGGATGAGAGGGTTACACATGCGACGGTCAATCTTAGCACTTAAGGCGTGGCAAGGCAGAGCTGACCAAATTGCGGGATAAGTTCTCTTAAAATCCTGGTCACAGGCTACAAAAACACGAACCTTGGAAACCTACAGTCAAGAGAGTGCCAGTCAATTAACAGTGACTAATGGATTGGCTGAGGTAACAGGCGCAAACACGCTTGTCGATACGGACACTGACTCATTTGCATATAGTCGAACCACAAGAATGTTACGGGTTAGCTCCTTACCGACAAGAATAGCATTATAGCTTGCCCGCTTCTTGTTTTTGTGTTGGTCAAGTGTATTTTTGCTGTAGATTAGATAATCATATAACTGTGTGAGTTTCAATCTCAGTTTTTAATTAAAAAAAAACCAAGAGAGAAAAATACTGAGATACCCCGTGTAGACGTACAGTGGTACCCCGTTTAACGAACTAAATCCGTTCCTGGGTGGCATTCGTTTATAAGCAACGCTATTTCCCATAAGATTCAATGGAAATCATTTTAATCCGTTCCCGATCCTGGACTGAAACCGGAAAAAGTTCATTTAAAAAATCGACAAATAAAAATCTAAAAATATACTGATTGTAAAAAAAAATATATGTCAAGCATGTGTTAATCAGTTTTACTCAATCAGTAGCTCTGGAGACCACTCTAGGTTACATAGATCTTCGATCTTTGGCCTCTTATATATCGGCCTTGGTTTTCATGACCGAGACTTATTGGAAGAACCCGTCCAATGTGGTTTGCTTTTGTGTCTTCTTGAACACGGTTCTGGAGAAGTGCAAGATATCGTCGTTGAATATCTCTGAGCATCTGTTTCAACTTGATTTGGATGTCACATTTTTGCTTCGGTTCGAATTGCTTCCCATTTTGTAATTAGTTCGTTTACGGCTGCGATAGGTATAGGGGAATCAGTGTGCTCATCCGTCTCGTCACAAGAAATTTCTTTCTGTTCTCCTTATTACCAGAATTTTGTGGTGCCATAAAGATACAAATTTTAATTAATAAATAAAAAAATAGATAATCGAACAGATATACGCGAGCAGGCTATTTCTCAGCAACTGATTGGCGTTGGGAAGCCGAGTTCTCCTCTGTAAATACATGTTTATAAACTAGGAAACGAAGCCACCAATTTCTAACATATCTTAGTCAGTTAAGCGGTTCGTTGTAGGAGGCGGAGTTCGTTGTACAAGCTATACAATGCGTTCGTTAAACGGGGTGCGACTGTACTTGCTAAGCACTCGTATGCCAGAAATCCCAGAGTGGTATAAGAGGGACAGCTACAAATGGCATGACAATTGGCCACTGAATACGTGAAACCCGATCTTGGGTCATGAGGACCCGCGACCCTAATGCAGCATCCAAGACGACCCCTCTGTATGCTTTTATCCAAACAAGATCTTGACGGTTTCCTCCTTGTCCCCCTGGCATTTGACTTCGCCCGATCTTGGAGCCAAATGCGCTATCAACCACATGGTAAAAGAATAATAATAATTTGGGTCCCTGGAGAAAGGCCCCCAGGGGAATTTGTCGTACACGGCCTTGTATACGGTAGAAAAACGTGCACTGTCTACGGGTTAAAGGCAAAGAGGAACTTAGATTGGGAAAAATCGCTTCAGTGTCGAGAAAAGACGCCAGTGAGAAAAAGGGCTTGAGCAAGCATGGGTTACATCTTGGGTGAGAGAAATCCCTTGAGATGACAGGGAGAAGGAGGGTTCTGTGTAGAAAAGCGAAAGCCAAGGGGCTGCTCAGGTGACGGGAGCCGTCATTCACTCTGGCCCGTCGTTATCCGAGCCTGATGGATGGCTAACCACGCGGTTCCCGGCAAGCTAAGGCATGCCTCTTCACATCAACTCTAAACAGAAGCCCATGGAAAAACTCGCACTGCCAACCTGAGCTAATCCGTCACTCCTGTACCACCTAATCAACAGACAAGGCTCTTGTGCGCTCTGACGAGACCAAACGCCCCTGACACGAAATTGCGAGCAATTCACACATACTTCCCGCTAATTAAGTGCGGTGAGCCCCAAACATACCGCATAACGCTAGGCACTGTTACAAACGTCCTTCAGCGATTCCCCTTGCCATTTTAATACAATTCTCACGGAAAATATTTCATTTTTTTACAGTTCTCTAATAGTACTCTTAAGTCACTTCTGAGGAACACGAGCAATGGGCAAAAGCCTAGACTGTATCCATTAAAAAATGAACAAGTAATTATAACGGAATCATCGATAGTTATGGAGGTTTATCTTCGGGAGTCTTAACGTGCGAAGATTATGGTAAAGCCACATACGTATCCACCAGATTTGTTTCGTTCGACTTTATCGTGAAGTGTGCAATAACCGTTGTTCAAAACCATAAGCAGGAAACTATTGAAAGTAATTAACGGAATGTTAACGTGTCAGAAAGCTAATATAAATCCAACATGTGATGTTGTGTGTGGAAGGGACGTTTTATTCCCACACGCCATCATCCCCTGCATTGGTGCTTTCTTTTTGCTTGAATTTTGCACCCACAGCCTGAGTACTATCAAGTTACACTGGCGGCCATTTTGTATGGCGTCACAAGCTAGGGTGCGCCATCCGAGCTCTTTGCTTTTGCCCCGGGTACATCAACAAGAACATAGTTCGGCTGGTTATTATGTTGAGGGCTACTGACATTCGTTTAAACGTCGTTTTCCCTTTTACGACGTTTTCCAATTCCGTCCCGCGTCGTTTAGGAGCTAAACAATCGATTCATTTTTACACACCTAACCCACAGCATTGTTCTGGCTTACAAATCTTAATATTGCACTCAGCTTCTTGCCAAGGTGCTTAACACGCTGCATCCACACAAGCTGAATGAACAGAGAAACTCGTCTAGAGTACATTCCGGCCCATTCATAACAGTTCTCCTACTTCTTCTGTCTGTTTCGCAATTGCGTCAGTTTGCATACTAAAGAGCGCTAGACGAACAGTGACACTCCCAATTCATTTGCTTCTCTCACAGTTTAATGCCTGCCCATAATAAGTGTGCAGTACTTAAATGAAAAGAAAATCTATTGCACCAGACGGACCTTTTTAACACGACGGCACTTGTGTAATCAGTGTGTCACGCCAACATTTTGCGGGTAAACCATGCCACACAGCCAGGCTCCCGCAACGGGAACTTTCATTGTTGCTCGCTGTCGTATGGGTGCGATACAGGATCATTGGGTTGTTTTATGTCGAGCTTTGAAACAGCGGACAAATGTAAACAAGCTAAACCGATTTAATGTGTGCGTTGAGTACTCTTCACAACCACAAATCTGGTCTTTTGTGTGACAAGAGAAAAGCTTATAAACAACAATATGTAATGTTTTTTTTTTTCATAAGTAATTTGGGAGTGTAGGTCTGTATGGGACGTAGTAAAGATATTGTGTCTTGAACATAGACCTACACGCTTCTGTTACCATTTCTGGTGGTTTGTATTCTAAATATTCGAGTTATCTCCTTAGGTGTACGCAAGTCGTTGATCTTCCTGTAACTCCACACGAGGGCCGGAGACGTTTTTTATGAATAGGATGTCTCGTTTGGGTTGGACAAGCAGAAACAAGTCTCTCCTGCCTGTATTCGGAATGCTGAGGTAATATAAACCTCTTCAGCTTTATGCTTTCTTCTCTAACCACACCAGGTTCTTCCGAAAGAGCCGTAGCCACAGTGTTCAAGCGAGGTTCATAAATATCGGCGCGCGACTATACAAGCCCGGAGAGCTCCAAAGGTGTCGAGAACGAGCTATCCCGGGCAGTTCGCTCTCTCCTAGGTGATTTACGAAGCACTGATCGCGGGAGCTTCTTTTCAGTGCGTTTGGAGGAAGACAGGAGAACTTTTCTTCTCCGCCCAACGACAGTTACTCACGTCTCGTAATGCACAACACAGTCGTACTTCAATACATTATTTTCATAGATAAACTTCGAATATAACTAGGATAATGCATTTGGCAGAATAACAATTAATACTACGTAAAAACCAAGTTCAAGAAAATACAGCAGTCTACTTCCATGCAAATTGCCCTCGACTTGTGCGGTTTTGCTTCCAGTGTTTGCTTACGAGCGGCATTAGCCCTAAATTATACGCGGGTTTCTCAGGCACTTGTTAAACATAAAAGGAAAATTACGCTCTAGCGTAGCCTCCAGAAGCACTTCGAATGCTTCTTATACAGTAAATCGCATTATAAAAGAGCATAGGGAAAACACAGAAACTGTTCTGAATAATCGATCATTCTTTACAGTAGACTTTTTTGTAAATTTATATAACTCGAGAGCTTATAGCTTCTCCACATAAACCAACAGTTCGTTGTAAACAGTTTTTTTTTGCATTATGCTACTATATTACTCATGTAATATTTTTTAACGATATCTACTAAATTAAAACGTGTTTTATATATCAACAAACATTCCGTAGGCGCAAAACAATCCAACCAACCACAGTGCATTATTTGTACTCGCAAGCTTCGAGTATAAAACATAAACGATTGATAGGACCTGAAGTGAAGTGACGATAAAGTACATTTAAGATTGTAAGAAATTAAAGATAATGAAGCAAAGTACATTAAACAACACTAAATGTAAGGTAGTAAAACAAATTAAAAAGTTAAAGTTGTATGAAGTACGATCTCGCTTTGCGCTACTCAATTCCCGCGGGTTTAATGCGTAAACCCTCGGCTATACGCGGTTACGATGGCTCGCGTGCAATAATTGGGGGAATTACGTTCTTTTGCATCGCCTCTGAAAGTATCTACGTTTGCTTTGTTTACTATTCTGCTGTAAATTTGTTAATGAATCACATAATTATAAGCGGTTTATGTATAAGCAAACATTCTACACAAGCAAATTTCTCGGCTTGTGCGGTTACATCGTTTCTCGCTCAACTTATGACTCAAATTAAGATTCCAACATGCGACGGTACTTCCCAGTAAGAAGTTAGGGGTGCATGTGGAAGTGGAAGGCCTATTCTGTCAACTATGTTAGCATGTAGGAATGAGCTACAAGATAATTAAATTAGGCTGGGGGACAGTTTTATCGACGAGACCAAAGTAATGGCAACCTTCTTTCTTTTAATGTCCTGGGAATGAAGTCATCGACAGTTTCTTATTGCGGTGATACTTTGGGCTACAGAGACAAGATAAAAAAAAAAAAAAGAAAGATGGCCGCAAACTTTGGGCAAAGGGGATAAAGCCTGCCAAGGTGTAACTTCATAATGGGCATAATAAAAGATGAGGCAGCCCAGCTCACATAACTCCGTGACTATTATGAGTGAGGCACTTGGGAATGGGAAACTATATGGGCCACAAAGAGGTATGTAAGGTTGCCAGAAATCGCAGCGGGGGATTGGAACCTAAGAGTTATGGGCGCTCCAGTGTCATGCATTTTTTTTTTTTCTTCATTTTGACTCGGTCTTTCGTAGCATCTTGTGCGCCGCTCTAAAGATGAACTTCTAACTCCGCGTAAGGAATGGAAAGGATGAACATTAATAATACCTCTATGGGATGCTACAAGCTTTTGCCAGTATGCGGGTATTACCTTTCAAATATGTGCTATTCCAAAAGCCATTTGGTGGCGAAGCGCCAAAGAAACAACAATCACTTGAACATTTTTACCTGTTTGTTGCCGGCGCAAGTGCAAGCCATTGGTAACATGAAAGCAAAATGTTCTGTTAAGAAAACATGATTCACCTGCCATAACAAGCTGTCGAGCGTTTTCAAGGGAAAGTTGTTATCCGCGTCATGTTGTTGCTGCCCCGTGTGCGATTGCATGGCGGGGCTCATTAAACTACGGATAATATTACCAAAAGCTTGGCTTGACTCAGTACGTCATGTATCGGAAGGCTGGTGGTGGTGGTAGGGTTTTGTTTTCTCTGCTACGAGTTCACAGGCCTGTAACCTCCGTGACTCCTAACAGTTTTGTGTAGAAAAGGTGTAACGTACACCGAGGATAACGTTTCCCACAAGGTGGGCGCCACGGATAGCTCGAATTTCAAACATCCAAGCCCCCTAATCAGCCTTTTTCCCTTTTACATTGCTTCGGAGTGTTTAATTCAAACATAACCTTGTTAACCAGCCAAAAAGCCATCACTCTAATATACGCCCCGCGTCGGTTTCTGTCGATTCCTGATGCTTCTTCAGAGGGAAGATGGTTCTTGACGGATTTAACGCAAGCTAATTAAACGTATATTACCGTATGTTTCAGTAACATAAGGAGTAGAAAAGGTAGTCTTTCTCATGAAGGAAACCGTGCGTATGTCCCGGTGGCTTATTGTGTTTCCAAGGGATTCTAAGAGCGTAAAAACTTTAACTAATTTAACCTAACCTTACCTAACCTTATTTATGATTTCACCAATTTATGATTTAACTTAACGATCAAACTTTACCCAGCCTTATCTTACTTACCAACTTATGTTAACCAAGGTTAGCTAACCTACGGTGACCTAACTTAACACACTTTAGTTTTACCTAAGTGAGTGTGAGCATATAAGGATACACATCTATAACTTATCTCACTTAACTAATCTATGGCTTACCTAAGTTTACGTAATCTAGCCTAACCTAAATTTATCTAACTTAACCTACCTTGGCGTAACCTAACCTAAACTAGCCTACCTTGCCCAAGTTTGCCTAACTGATCTGACAGAACGGGGCGCATAGAGAAGTACAAAAGTCATAACTAGCAATAATGAATTCGAACAGGGGGTTTCGCAAGGGGCGTGTGCGGCGGCTACAAGGATCAGTTAGTGTGTGTGTGCATAGTATTGTGTAACCCCCTAAAGTCCCTACGCGGTTTATAATAGCTCCAACAAAACGGAAGGAATTCCTTTTTTTGGTTTTGGTTTGAAGAGCAGAAAACTCCCTCTTTTGGGAAGTTTATCATTTTGGAAGCTCTTTTTCTGCTCTTTGTCCCCTTTCAATAAGGCATTACACGGTTCCCCCTTCCCAATGGGGAGGGCGAGACGGTGTATGGATTCAACAGTGGATTGTTCATTTGGTTGGAAAACGAAGCATGAAGAGGCGGATGACATGGATGCCTACAGGCTCCCCCCCTTACTCTTGCCTATTGAAAAAGGCAATGTTATAAGAGGACTTAGGTTGAATACACAATATGCCAACAATGTGTCAACAATAGTTCGCCCTTTTCGTCCATTAGCGCTATTGTGAGGGGCGGATGACCAGCACGGTAGACATAGAGGAAGCTATGGCCCGTGCTCCACGACAACCATAAATGGATGTGTCGCAAAAGAAAAACCCCTTAAAAAGCCAGAGAAAAACCCCTCGAACTAACTAGTCCATTTCGCTTCGGAATGCTATCCAATTTCGATACAAAGCAGTCTGAGGTATGGTAACGACAGATACTCTCGATCTTCACTTCCAGGTATGTCAAGGACCCATTCTTGAAGAAAAAAAAAAAAAGGCAAGAAAAAGAAAGCTGGACTTGTGTTGTCGAATGTATTTCACTTAAAACGGATTGGGTGGATAATGGGATTAAACAACTATTTCAAGTATTTTTTTTATGTTGCACCCCGTTCAGAAGGTTACGAGGAAAGCTAGCTAAGGAAAAAAAGATGAGGCAAGAAATAATAACTGCTATGATAAAGATATCGAACCGGGATCTGGCTCTCTGGATTGAAAGAGTGCCACACGCTAAGCGACCGGACAGTGACAAATCTACAAGTCGTAAAGCATAACCGAGTTCTAATTCGAGCCCCGGGTACCCTATTCATAGCCCAGGAACCTGACGTGCCATGGCGGTGAGTAGTGTCTACCCACTTTTATACATATTCCATGGTCAAAATGGGCAGAAAATAGGTTTCTCTCTTTACTTCTCTTGTGAACTCGCAATACAAGTACCAAGCGGATTATCCAACGGGCGTCGTAATGACCCCCCAGGCGGAATGTCAGCATCCCTCCTGCGTGACACATAGGCCAGCCAGGGGGCCTGGTTGCAATGACTGAACGACGGCAAACCGCACTCACGAACAGAAACCGAAACGCGCAATAGTCCTTAACCAATGCAGAAACTTGAACGCCATTATCCCAGCACAGATGTTTGGACCACCAATTGGTCTCTAAAGGTTTTCTCGAGAAATGGCGCGCCGGTGTAGCGGAGAGCAATCATCTTATCAACGCAATAAAAGGCGTAATGCATTCCCTCAAATAAAAATAAAGAAGTTTCCTTTCAAAAAGTTCTCCGTGCCTTTGAATAGGTGCAAAGTGATGCCATATCAAGAAACAGGCCTGCAGCATATTTTAATTGAGAATTCATTGAACAGATTGTCAGACAGGCTGGGATTATTCTTTCTTTGACAAAAAGGAAGGAAAAAATCGCCAAGTGCCAAAAGTTTTGGAGGCGGAAAACTGTCAAAGAGTCCACGTCGTTATAGTTAGCTATAAGGACGCGGCCTGTGAATCGAATTACTGGACCATATGTCCCGCCCAATAAAGTGACACTCGATAGCGCCGTCTCAATGAAAAGAAAACAAAGTGGAAAGAAGGTTTCCCCCTACGGACGACCCTTTGCCTGTTTTCTACCTTAACAGTTCAAGGAATAATTTGTTTAGAGAAGAGGCTGGGGAGAAGACTTATGCATCCTCTTCCCTTCTTTCTCATTCTCACGCTTGCCAGAAACTTCAGAGACCATCTCAAAATAAACCTTAGCTTCGTTATCATTTCGCATATGTGCAAGGTGGTTGCACCTTCGCCCTTCCTTTCAAGCTTCCAACTTGGGCCTGTCCAAGACCGAATGTCCGAAACGTCAAGAACAGGAAAAGACACAGGAAGTCAGCGGTCAAGTTAAGTACACACACGTCCCCCTGAAAGAACCAATCGAGGTCAAAAATGTGCCAAGCCCTCGATTTTGTCTGGTTTTGCCGACAGATTGCTTTTATTACCATTTAACGCTTTCCTTTAGGATTTGTAGACTTTTTTAATGAAATTCGAATAGTGGAGTGCGACAGTGGAAAAGTGTGGTGCTTCTCATGGAGTACAAGTACTATACACTTTCTTTTGCATTGACTCCAAATCTAGGAACAATTAAAAGTTACACAGTTCTGTAAAGCTACTTCTATTACCTCTGTATCTCAATAAGTGCGTTCATATTATGAGTGGATAAACTATTTAAAAAAAATTCAGGATACTTCATGACAACAGCTTGCCTGACTTTATTGTCTTTATTGACTGTTATTGACTTCCATCAAATTGGAAAAACAAAATATTGCACAGCATAGCAGAAATCACGAAATGACGCAAATCAGAACCTAATCTATAGAACTAAGAAAACTCTTTTTTTCCTGACTCTAAAAATCGAAGTAAATTCTGCTCTCTCTAACTTTGTCTTGCACCGTATTCTGCAAAAAGGTAAGAGGGGAAGAAAAAAAGGCAAGGAAACGTTACATGTGGGGAAGAAACAGCGAAAGCATGAAGAGGGACGGTGCTACAAGAAAATCGGAAGGTTTACCACCCTTTTCCCCTTGTCTTTTTTTTTTTTAAATACCTTAGAATTGTCAACACAACCCAATTTCGGGATGTGGGAAGTTTTAGCTAGTAAGACTTGACAAAAAACTTAAATTTTAGTTTCCTACATGATTTCAGGGGATAGGAGTTTTGGTTGAGAACTGTTGCCCGCTAAACACAGCCTTCTTCAGAACCCATATTGTGTGGGAGGTGTTTGTCAAGTCGAATAGTTGACGAAATCATATAAAGAAGTCGTTATATGCACGGTTAACCGTATCCACAAAAACACCGCGTAAATCGAACCAATTCTGCTGCTGCGAGACAACTCTTATTGAGTAAAAATACATCTAGAAATCACAAACACCGTTTTGAAGTAAGTGAAATTAATTATTATATGCTTGTTGCACTTAAATTACCTTCCAGGTCACGTTAAGTTAAGCTCGTGAAATAATTGAATTGTGAGCAAATGTAAATTTAAAATACTCATGGCTTTGAGGGCTTTGAGAGGGAAAATATTTCCACTGCGTTGTACCGTACAATACCTATTAATAATCAACAAACTGTTTTACAGTGTATCCATACATAATTTGGATTTAAAGACGCCAAAATGCCAAAATTCAGTTAAGCGAGTGTGGCAAGTCAAAATAGGATAGGTTATGTTAAGTTTCATGAAGTCACGTTGTTCGTAGGCCAAGTAGCAGTACACAGAAAAACACATTAGGAGTGTTGATGACCTCGTATATGAACAAAACAACATCTATTATAGAAAATTATTATATTTATTACTTAAATCTTCACAAGGTTGTTCACTTGAATTGCATAATATAAACCACTTAAAATTACTGCACTTATAAAGCGCTTGCAAGCGCAAAAATCAAATGCGGTGTAACATTAAAAAGTACCAGTATAGCTACTATAGTGAACAATAGTATTCTAAAACAGTCCTATTCCAATTACACTGCGCTTGCCTGAGCATCTTCTTTCTGTGATCTTCTGACTTTTAATGTGCTTACCTTTTTCGAGGGATGAAAGAATACTTGCAGTCGATTACATTCGGTGTGCTGAGCACGACAGTGTGCAAGATTAGATTAGGGCGGATCATTGCTATTTACTTGACTGCTTATATTATAACGAACAACTCATTGCACACAATTCAATACAAATACTCCTTTCTACGAACAATGAATGCTCCTAGCCAATAAGCGGCTCCCGCAACCAACGGCCGCGACCCAAGAGTATCCCCGGCGCCTGAGATGGGATTATTTTACCGGTTACCTGAAGACGCGTGTTTGAAATAAGACCGTTGCTTGCTAACCTTCAGGATTTCAAACAATTTCCTTTAAGATTGCAAAAACGTTTACCATTGGCAGTACACTCACTGTAATTTACAGCACTTTCTTAAAAAAATAAAGAAAACGTCCCAACCGAACCATACTCATGTAAGCGTTGTCCTTCCGAAAATCTTTCCTTTGTGGTCAGGATATGCTTTTGATTTAGTGAAAATCTTTTGTTATAACAATGAAGGTTCATCGCTATCTTTCCCATCGCTAAAATGCACAATGCCAACAAAGGAAATATTAATTTTAACGAAAAGTCATTGGAATAGAATACGACCTTGGATAAGGTCGCTTTTTTTTTACGAGTAATGCATTTATGAGTACAGTGCAGTAAGTCGTCTTCTATGAACGTCTTGCTTGGAGCATGCAAAGAGGAACGTAGGTTGAGCTGGGGAAGTGGGTTTGTATGGAGGCCCAGGAGCTCAAGTTTCTGTCCTCGCCTCGAGTTTCACAACAAGAATATCTGTACTGATCACCGATACCGGTGACTCCCCTGGATGTGTTGTAATAACCCGTCACCACCAATCTATCGAACCCGAAAGAAATTCCCATCCCCTGATGTGCTGCTGTGCAAGGCTTTCCTTTGTAGGGGCTGTTAACAACAAAGACAAAAAGCTTCTTTTGCCAGCCCAGACCCCAAGCTCAGTTTAAAAGGCAAGACTACAGACGCTGAGTCCCTGGAAAGTTGGAAAATCGTAAGCTTGTTGATGGATTCACCCCGATGAAGACGACATTAATGGACTCGAGGAATGCTCATCTCCCCGTCGTCCGCGTGCTGCCTGACAGGATTCCTGCAAGAAAGCAGTATACGAAAAACCAGCCAAGCGAAACACAACCATTTTGCTAAGGTTTTTGTGCACGCTGAAAGAAAGCTAGCGACAATAAGAGTGCCTTGGGTGCTGAACGGACAATCGAGCAGCAATGACCCACAGCTACCATAAGAACTCGAGGGTAGTAAATTTCTTGGCCAGGAAGATGCTTCCAGACGAATTTTTTTCTTTTGAGGGAAAGAAGACGTAGTATAAAAAAGCTGGCGGTTGTTAGTAGCTTCCACTGTTTAGATTCTTTTCTTCCTGGTATGGCGCCACGCTGAGCTTTGTCAACCAGAAAACACCCCCATGCCATAGACGCTCAATATACAGAAAGGTCAGGCATAACTTATAGCATGATATTCAACAAAATGCTTACGACGTTGAGAGAAAGGTCACGTCGTAAACAATTACGGTTGGGGTGGGCCGAGGCAGAAAATAAATGATGGAACATCATTTGCCCTGGATTGTGATCGAAACTTATGTGGCGCTTAGAAAATATCGCTGACGAGGAAAGGGCCCATGTTCTTCTAACCAAGACACTTCATCACCGTTTGCTGCTGGTTAATGCCTCACCGGCGGGAAAAAATATGTTGCAGAGGAGGCAAACAACATGCCAATCTATTTTCATCCAGATTTTAACGATGACAAACGATGGTTCAGACAAACCTAAATGCCGAAGACACACAGACCAAAAGCTATCTCCAGTCAACTTTCTATAACAGTTTCATACGTGCTGAAAACACTAGATTCGTTGACGTTTCCGTGCAAGGCACTAGCTGATTCAACTAAGTTTTTTTTTTTAAAAAAAAAAAAGATAAAGAAAACCTTTAAAGTTTTTTTTTCGTTTTTGAAGTTAAAAGTCTATCTGGATGCCCTGGTTCGATCATAGACCCTTTGGGAGGGTTTGGCAACGGTAACCGTAGGGGAAAAAAAGAAGGAAGACTTCTGGCAGCTGCCGACGAATTTTCAATATCAACGCGACTTCAGCAGTCCCGAGTCGACAGACGCATACAAGAAAAACAATGGCAAGCTTGGTCTGCGGTTTGAATCAAGTTAAACAATAGACCCAAAAAGGTTCTTCTTTTGTTCCATTCCGAAGCTTGAGGACAAGTAGACAAGAGAACAGCTACCCTCGGTAATACCATCTACGTGAATCGGCACCCTTCGATTGGCCCAAAGAGTTGAGGACCTGTGTTGGTACAAGGTTAGGGGAATATACAGCTGCGTTGCATGTTGGTTATGGCATTCAAGTGTTTGTTGTGCACCCAATGTGCGGCATAATTACATACACTGACGGCGGAAAGTAAGTTTAAGGTTAGTGAACGCCACCCCGTAATAAGTTTTCCATGCCGAATAAAGGCAAGGGTGATGTCAGCTCGGTGTGTTGTCAGACCATTTATATCGAGAGGCGTCTATCGCCAACAAGAAAAGACCGCCAATAGGAATAATCAAGGTCTCGACAGTTCATTAATCAATCGACTTAATCGGGAGCTGGAAAAGCGCCCGGCAAAGGTCTGGCGCCATTGGAAGCCCGCGCAGGAGAAACCTGGCTTTCCAGTGCTCATTTGTGTGACAACGATCGTTAGAGCAGGCAAAAGGCGCAAGCGCTGCCAATGATGGTTCCTCACGCAACTTACACAAAACTCTCAAACCAGGTAGCCCGTGTTATCACCTCCACGCCAACTACAAACATTCAATACCCTTTTAAACGCACTTTTACATCCCACACTTGGACATCGTTAAAGTCGGATAATAGAAATGCTTTCAACAACGAGTCTGACCTTTTCAATAAAAGCAAGAGAGCCTTTTCTAGGCTTCTACACTCTAGCGAAACAAGTACAAGTGGCCGTAAGACAAATGTTTGTGATTCAATGAACTTGACGTTTCACTGCGATTTCTCGCAAACTGCTCATTTACAAAATTGATATCGAAGAAAAATAGGGAGACAGCAACTGTCGACTGGCAACGGTTTTCTCGTGCTCTTTAGCGAGCGAACTAAACTAGAGTACTATGAGGTGTCCTGGTATTTGTTCACCTTGGAGAAAACTAAACACACATTTTCATGCATACTAAAATCCGGTCGTTACTCCTCTTATTACTACTACAAAAATTTGTTTTAGAGACCAGATAGATTGAATAGAAGCCTTTTTCTCAGAAAGAAACTAGTTAATCGAGTTAGTGTTATTCATGTATGATATATTTGGAACAATTAGTTAAAAAATACATTAAATAATAATATATGATTGAATTAATCAATTCAAAATCTTAATTCGTTCGTCGTTGTGCGACAGACTTTAAATAGCTACCGTGGAACTCAACAAAAAGTTGTCACCGGATTCAGCGTTGAATAGGCTTGTTTACGACACCAAATCAAGTTTGTTTTTGGAAAGTTTTCGTGGCAACAAGAAGTTGGAAGTAAGGGACTTTCTTGGCATATTTTTTTGTATCGAGTTCTTAATACCGAAAGACAACTAGAATGACTAGAGGCTCCGTTTTCTCCTGAATGATACTTCACTGATCATTCTTTCTATCACCTGAATCAAAATATCGTTCCAACCTCTTGCTTCCAAGCAAACTCGATGAACAGTTATCCACGGAACTTCGACCTCTTTTCTGCCGATCTCTTTTCAGACATATTTTTTTTCTAAACTAATTGAAGTAATTGTTTTTGAAAGAAAGTAGTCAAGCGCGTCCAGTTTATCCACGTCAACAATGCAACAAAAATATAATTCTAATGGGGTAACTTTGAACAGAAACTTCGAAAATACAGCACTACAGTTGTGAAGTCGAAAGTCAAAGGCTCTCATTCTGTAGAACAATCTTCAGAGCCTGAACTTTCATTTGGATGCATTCAAAGTTAGCCGAAGTATGCAAGAAAAATTAAAAAAGGTCCGTTTTCCTTAGAAATTACTCGGTTTGACGGTACGCCTTAAACGTTTTCCGTTTGACAGTAGAAGGCCCATTTCTGTGAAGGCTGAATAACAGGGCTCCATTCTAAGCACGAATACTGACAGGCATATGCTTAATCATTAACAAAGCCTTTCTACTCCAATTTTTCGTTAAAAAAAATGTTCAATTTGCACCGAGCAATTTCATGGGTTATTTTCCACTAACACCAGTGGATTGCGTAGTCCAAACTTCTAATTTCATATTCTGTGGATTTTCTGTTCCTTACAGACTATATTTTGGTAAAAGAATTCGATTAATGTTGCTGTATAACACTGCTGCATATGGTTCTGCTTCCTGAAAAGTAGCAACGTAAAATTAGACTTTATTTTCTTCACTTACACATTCTTTTCTGTTATTCGATGCCTCTTTTGTTGAACAGGTTTCATGTTCACGTAACACTACGCAACACCTACAATTCAATTTAAATGTGGAACATCTGCACTTGAATAGTTGGAGTTTCCCACAGGTTGGCAATGATTCGGGATTGACGGCAAAAACTTGAAAGCTACGCTTGGTAACGGTAGCACAATAAGGTTATGTCACGCTGGGAAAAGGTGAATCTGGCGAATAGGGGCCATTAGACTAATTAAAACCCAAAAGCGTGGGTGGCTGGCGACAGGCCGTCGTGTCGCAAATTGGAGAACGTGGAACGTTGGCCCATTAGACGTGGCACACGACCAGCAAACAAACGGGAACAAAACAGTTTCCGTGACCCCTCACCGCCCTACCACCATCACCTTAGCATCCTCCCACCTTGTGCAACGGTGTTGCTAGGGCACCTGAGGTCACGCTGGCTGGGAATCGTCCTATCTCCAACATCTCATACGTGTAGCCATTTGGATTTTTTTTTCTTTTAACATTGTTCATGATTCCAGCTCCGGACAACATTATACACCTTTAGAGCGCGGTTAAATTCAATTTCCCATCACTTTTTTACGACCTATAGTTAGAGCTGCTTAACAAGACACGTATTAGGGACTTTTTTCGGTGTTCCAGTGCTGCAGCAGCTAACCTATTACACTTAAATACATGGCAGCACATTCTTTATCCGCTTAATAGCAACTCATTTCCCCACGATTGTAAACAACCTACGAGGTGAGCCTCGTGAAAAAATAAAACAACAAGGCTATAAAATGTACGTTAGCACAGAAACAAAGAAGTGGGCAGGCGTTAGTACCAAGAGTTCTATTATCAAGTGGAATTATAAACCCACGATGGCTTTGGGCGTTTGTATACACTGTGCATCTGAAATAAAAATATCAAATAAAAATAAAATTACTGCACTGGAAAGAAGCTTTTTCTTCTAGCGTTAAACGAGGCTTTCGTTAGGTAGTAATAGGTGGCACTTCCATGCGACTATGACTACAAGCTGACATACCTTGTTACATGACTACCTACACTTAATGATACGTTTTGTCTGCTTCCCCCAGCGGTTAAAGGATTTCCTGTCGTCACAAATTTCTTGCATCAAGACAATCACAGTATCAAGGTAAGCCTAATTCCAGTTGAAAGAATGTGGGAAATATAACGCCTGGAAAAAATTAACTTCTAACACGCTAAGAAGTTGGATAGTTTGGTTTTGAAATATTTATCCAAATTACAGGCCTGTATACCTGCGGCTCAGGGTGCCCTTTTTGTAGTGGAAAGTACAAACGAATCAAGTTTAAAGGATGCTTATCTTGTCCTAATCTCTTTCGAGCCCTTCCCTTTACAGTTTAGTTCCCTTTTCAGAGAGGCTATGGTTCCCTCCCTAAAGACGGTGAAAATTAATCAAGTTCCAGCTTCTTTGTGTGCTACTGCTCATTAATTGATACCCATTAGAACTTCAACGTGTTGGTTTTATAGACCTGCAGCTTTTCGGACGCAGACTTTCACGGACCCCTCAGCCCTGGAATGAACACTAAGCTTCCTCAGGTGCGAGCAACCCCGCAATTGCCTTTTATTCTCTTTTTTTTTGGTGTTGTTTCGGAAACGTATACAGAATACGGTGGATTTTTAAAGTAGGTTTAGGTAAAGCGATCGTAAGTTTTAGATGCAATACACGGGGCGTGAGACAGGGCACTTACGTAGAAGCGTGAGCAGATGTTAATGAGATTGGTGCGCAAAGGCGAGAAAAGCGTCTCTGTCTTCCCGCCCTTTCGTTGCCTTAATGAGCGGTTTCCGTACAAGCTGCGGATTTACGGTATATGCGACGCCCTAATTACATGCATTTGGACGATCATAAACGGCTCCATTTTTGCGCACTTGTTGGTTGGCCACGTTACTCAGTATTTTTTGAAGATGTGTGACTGAATTCTAAAATTAAGATTTTCTTAGGAAAACAAAGAGCATTGTCTACTTTCTTGCTTTTCCATTGCTGGTCTTTTCTTTAGGTGCATGTCGTGGGGTTGCAGAGGTGGACCTACCTGGCGCTTCAAAAAGAGGTACTTGACGCGGAGACACCCGTAACCAATGAATCAGTCTTGCTAACAATCCGTGGCATTTCACACCTAGCATGAAAAGGACGACTCCCGTGTAGAATTGTAAAGCGGGAGTATAGTGATGACACTTTCTATCACCCCTCTTGTCGCTACGTAAATGAATGCTAGGGGAAGAGGACGTTCGAAACTATTAACGGTTCCTCATTTCCATTATTACCCTGCACTATCGAAATTTTATCCACTAAAGAGACAGTTGCCTGGCGTAACCGACGAGAAACTCGCAACGTGGATCTCGAACGAAGAATAAAAGCGAAAGTGATTAGAACTGTGTCCTTAGTTTGTTCTTACGTCCAGGCGCACTTTTCTGTTATAACCTCCCCAGTTCCATTTATATGTTTTTACTTAACGAGCGCTTCTACGGAGTACGAACAGCAATAATTTATTGCTGTTTATTTAAAAAAACAGGAATGATTTATCACTGTTTCCATTTGGTAAGAAACTTACCACTTAGGGGCTTTCACATTTGGAGGATAAGGGCGGATAGCCCCCCCCCCCCATCTTTCTTACCAACTAAACTCACTGCTTTAACTTGCGTGAAAATAATTGTGTGGTTATCATAAGGTAGGAGTATTAGGTTGCAGTAACTATGCGATAATTCCTCATTTCCAAAGTTTTTCGTCTTGGATTTCAGGAAAAGTTAACGCGTTATCCTGCTTATCCCATATGTGTGATTGCACCCTTTAAAGTTGCTCAGTGAGAACATGCCTTACGTAACCAACTCAACTAACCAGAGAACCTAACATTAATTTACCTAAACATTCTTTTAAACCCTTTCGTGTGACAGTTAATGGTCGGTATAAGTAAGGATTACGGTTAAGTCGACTAGCTTAAAATACGATAATCTACGTAAAACTTAATTTGGCAGAACAAATTAGCGGTACCGAAGAAAAAACAATAACTGAAATGAACAAATTAAAAGTAACCTAATTTAACATAGCTCAACCTAAGCTGAATATTCCCAAATTAGTTTATGCTAGGGTTCTTTACGTTACGTTAGGTTAGTTTTAGCTGAGTTGGGGTTAAGAAAGGCAACTGAGTGCGGTGGAAGAGCTTCTGACCATGTTTTCCCATAAGGAAAGAGCTCGATCGGCTTTCAAGCATTTTTGTTGACTTTCATAATGGTTTTTGCTGGTAAACTTATTGGATTGAAGCGAAAAGGAAGTTTAAGTGAAAAATACATTTGAATTAACATTTGAGCCCATTCTTCCGATGGCAATGAACCTAAATATGTTTTGCGATCAACGATGTCCGACAAGCTCATTTATTCATTTTTTTTTCAAAGTCAACTTCGCTATTGGATTTTCGCGGATAGAGTAAAACCACCGTAGAGAACTGTTAACGGGCTTCTAAGATATTACTCAGTGACCTATACTTTGTTTCAGATTTAATTTGCTGTAAGCAATATTAATGCTAAATTTCACTGAAATACCGTATTTTAGTCACTTCTTCGATTTCGCTGGTATGCGTCTTGAAGTGTAGCGAATCTTTACTGAAAACTTTGTTGTTATTTTGTGTTTTATTTCAGGCGTTAAGATTCAATAAAATAAATTCGAACTAAATAACTTACTATAAGTTTCATTGTCGTGAATTTTCTGTGGTGATTTCACACATTCATGGTAAATCCACCTGCTGTGGCGAGGAAAGTAGCTTAGCCATTTCCTTTTAATTGAAAGCGGTTATCTGAATGTTCCGCACAATTGTATACCTACATACAATTGTGAAAGAAAATTTGTTTTATGTTGTCTTGGCTAGTTGACGGTCCCGTTTAAGCTTGTTTAATTGAATGCCACTGAGCATTTTAGAATACTCAGTATATTTGATTACTGTCCGTCCGGTCCTGAGCCTGTTCACATAGGCGGGTTGCACTGTATGTCGTTCTTTTTAATGCAATCCCTTAAACGCATATCTTCTACGGTTTTATAATACGGTGATTTTTTACGGACCTCAATAAAACCTGTCGTTAAGCTGTTGTAATCTTTGCTTCCATTGGCGTGATTTTTTTTTTTTTTTGCCCGTGATTTGTTCAGCAAAACCACCGAAACGAGTCTTTTGTGCAACTTTTTCTACTGTGTTTTCACCCGAGCGTTTTTTCTGTGTTAGGTAGCGATATGGATACGCGGTACATCCTCAGCACGTAAAATTCACGGGGCAAGTCATGCAAACTTCCCGGTCCCTCTTAGTTCATGTAGCAGGGTAGATAAAGCGACAAGAGGATAGCACTTGTAAGGCTGTAAAGTGCCTAGAAATAGCTAACTTAGCGCCTCTCAAATTACTTTTCCAACAGGTGACTAGCATGCTCACTACAGCAAACACCTGCTCTATTACCCGTGCTAGCTTCCTTTCGGGAATATTGACCCCTTTTCTCCCAGGAAAGTCTTGTACCTTTATCGGAAGCAATATACGACTTTTTTTCCTTCTCCCCCACCAAAAAAAAAACTTAAATTTTCATTAATATTCGAAAGAGAAAACGAAGTAGGCCTATCCGAAACCTTTAGCTAAGAAACAGCTTGCTGTTTGTTAAGAGAAGTTAAAGGAGCAGCTGGGTATGGTATGGACACTAAAGAAAAAAATGAGAAGGCACAAAGGTGCGTCAGATAGATCCCGGTCTGCAAATGAGGATTCTGTTTTATGGCTGACATAACTACCTCTTAATGATATTGGTCTTCCAGCCCTTTCATGTTCCATCTTCTTCCATGGGGAGACGCATTCCCTGTATATTAAAGCATCCTGGCGATGAACCGTATTCTGGTCCGCTTAAAACGCTTCAAACATGCGAGAAAACTGAAGTTAATTAATTACTGCATTCACAGCTACCCTTAAAATTCGAGCTTCGCTAAGGAAGAGCTTGACTTTTAAGTGACATGTGTGCGTTTTTCATAGGCAAATCCCCCACGGCTAACTAATCTATTCTTGGTTAATTTGCTTTGCAAATGGCACACCTCGAATTGCTTTTCAAACGTATAGCCAAACCTGAGCAAAAGATTTCATGAATAAAACGACAGCCATACCCACCTTTTCGCATCCTTGCCACGCACCGAGACTAGCAAAAGTCGATTAGTGGCTAGGGGAAACAAAAAACCGTTCGAACAGGATAAGAACGGGAGGGCAAAAAAAAAAAGATACAAAAAGGTAATTAAAAGTAGCAGATAGTTGCTCGGAATGGAAAAGGGGTTTCACAGTATGCGCTCATGAAAGCTCACACTCCTACTGTAGATTCAGGGACTTGGTGTGGTTGTTTTTTTCTTTTCCTGCCTCATGAAATTCTTTGAAAGAAAGAGGCGAAAATCATAGCCACCATCTCATTTACATAAACTATAATGCATTCTCCTTTCCGAGGCGTAAAAGCATGCTGCTTCTTGATAAGCTTTTCGATATAGCTGAGCCCCTTTTCGGTCTCCCGAATGAGGCATAATAGCAGCAGGGGTGTGAAGTAATTTGTGCAAATTACGAGTTGCCGGCACGGCTCATATATAACAATCTAGTCAGACAGGAACCTCCGCGTCCGATCTCCGTGAGGATGCTCACTTTCAATTAAGCAACCAACAGCTTGAAACCCTGGCCTTTTATAAGGCATATATATCCCTTTTCATAACCCAAAGCCTCCCCCCCCCCCTCCTTTGATGTACCTTGGAAAAAAGAAAGAAAACTTTTCACTTAAAGACTGAGGTATGCTAATTCCTTTCTAATTCTCAACCTTTTGTTAACCTCCTTAAAAAAAACGCAGGAAAGATGAACGAAAAACGTAGAATATGTCCAAAATTGGAGTCTATTACGTGTATTGTTTATTATGGTTGGGTGTCGGACCCTTCTACACCTTATAACCCACACACCAAGCCCAAGATGTTCTTGCCAACGTGATGTAATCGACGTAAAGCAACAACGCCACAAGAACGCAATGACGAATACCAGCAGAACGAAAAAAGGCGTGCAAAATTCGTTTCGCTGTTCGTTTAAAGGGATGCAACGGTTAACAATCCGAACGAAACTACCATTTCCGAGTTACCGTGTGTAATTCGGGATAAGGTTTCTATATACGTTTTTTCTTTCCTTTTCTTTCGTTCTCCAACAGAAACAGTTTTTTCTTGGGGTCAGTGCCGTATAATTAGTCACTGCACATGAACATAAGATCTGGCAAAACGCGAAGCAAAACAAAGCAATGAAAAAAAATACCCTGTTATCTTTGCAAGTCACATTTGCTCAGGTAAATGGGAAACGCCAAAAAGCCCTACAGCTTCCTTACTTATAGTTTTCTCATTATACTTTACGGCTTAATAATGGCGGAAAAAGTCAGAACTGACTGAAAGTGTTTCAGTGTTGGTTTGCGGTTTTCCTTTACCTCGAATGTATTGTCCATTTGCAGAGGACCAGTAGCCTGAAATTGTCACCATTTAGGTTGATATAGATCCCCTTAGCCTATTGTTTTCTCCTATAAAAAAAGCCAACCACAGAACTGAATACCGTTGCTCGCTTGAATAACCATCTCTTGTATTTCATTTTTATTTCTTTTCTGTTCATATGCACGGTGTTGGATAATAAGCCAACACACACACGACTCGCCACAAAGTTTCAAGCCACTGTTCCCTGAATCATTCTCAACTGCTGCATTAAATAAGGAATTCTCTCATGTTCTAATAACTGTTCCCAGCGATGTAAAGCCACCGGCAGCACTGCATAACCCCGCGACTGTAAAGTCTGGGATTCCAGGGCATAAAAGCCACGTAGTTTATCGACATTGGATGCGAAACAATGAGCGCGTTGGACTAACACTAGGACTCTATAAAACACACCCCAATAAATTTTGCCACTCAGCAAGCGCAAGTAATTGAAAAATGTCAAACTTTTATGTTCTTACAATTGGCCATCTTTAGGGACCTCGATATTTTCCACCAACAACGTTCCATGCCGTGACTCGGAGGTAATGGCGACAGGATATCCACCTGGTCTCAACACGATAGCGTGGTCTGCTCGTTTTGAGTATGAAAAACAAAACAAATCACATCAGCAACTCGCATCAGAAAATCACACTTGAGCCGTAGCTTACCTGCCACATGTCCTTGCTTGGTCATAGCTTGGTGCACGACGTATTGGGGACCTCCCAGTCCCACTTCCAAAGGTAAAGCTAGAGGCGATTCCACGAGATGCGAGAGTCGGATTTCTTTCGCTTTTTCCACCAACGAAGGAGGAAGTCGAGCTCCAGCATAATTCGGACTCAGGTTTTCCACACTTTGGTGCAGCAGTAGCAACTGTAAATAGTCTAGGCTGCTTGCTAAAACAAAACGAATAAATAAATTACTACAAATAAAACTTAAAAAACAAAGAGCCAACGATTTACAATATTCTGTAAGACAATGTGACAAAATGTCAAGCACTTGTAAGCAGAATGAGACAAAATTCGATCGCGTCTTGATTGGTTGACTTAAATTCAACTCGCTACAACTGAAGTGTCATTCAAATAGAACTCATCGTTTTATTTTATTTTTTAAATCGAATTGGCTAAACACGGCTAACTGGCTGGAACTGACTCAATTATAAACATGACTCGTAAAAAGCATTAGCTTTTACAAAACAACATGCAAGACAACTTATTTCTAATTCTTCTTATTCTTCTTTTTCTCAATTTCTGTGCCTTGAACTACTATTACTTTTTCTTATAAGTTGGTCACTTTACTGCGTTACATGCATTTGGCTGATTTCTAAATAGACTGCGTAAACGTAATCTTCATCTGAATTATTTAAACTGGAAGTCAGTAACTTTTCGTGAACTTCACGGAGAGGCCATGTTTTACGATCAGTAGGCAATTTACAGCATGTTTTCAAGTACGCAAGTAAAAATTAATTTAACTTTACCGAGCTAAGGCTGCGTTTCTAGTGCCATTATAGCACGTGTTACCGAGAGTAGTAAACTGTCGTTCTACTTTCTGTCGGTAACACGTTAAGATACCTAAATATCGTAACAAAGCTTAAGTTAAGTTATTCCTGTCGTCAAACGAAATTAATGCAGTAACCCTTTTTACTTCTCTCGGTAACACGTATTTAGGTGGTAGTGGAAACATCGTTTTAGCTAAACCTAAACTAAACATGGTCGGTAGTATACTGGAGAAGAGCCTGAGAATATTTTTATTTGACTACACTGATGTGCTAAAGTAATTTACCTCGCTTGAAAAAATCCTCGAGAAATTCTTTTTGAAATATATGGTCCAACAGTTGATGGGGATAGCAACCCAAAACCGCACAATCGATTGCTAAACGGTACCACGGATGGCCAGTCGACTCCTATAATTATACCGAAGTCCGATTTTATTTACTTATTTTAATTTATTTTACTTATCTGTTTTTCGAAGAAGGCTAAAAACAAGAAAACTTACACTGTTGAGAACAGGGGATTCAAGCACGACTTCTAGCATGTCTTGATAGTTCGGTGGCTTATAGTTGGCCATTGCAAACGAGCTTAATATGTAGAAAGGATAAACGATGGGATCGCTAGACGTGTTTTTCTTGGTCACGATTACATTTGCGAAGTAATCCAAAAATGGAAGGTGCACGTGAGCCTTTTTAGAGGGGGGGGGGGGGTATAAAAAGACATAAAACTTATTCCATTACACCACTAGGCTGTTGTTATGACTCACGAATTTGGTTAACGCCCGAGCTACTGTAGAAGCCTCATTAAAATCCCAAGATTCCCGAACGACTTTGGACGCGACGGCATCGCACAATTTTTCATGGTACCAATACGGTTTCCGTATACTAAAGAGTTCGCTCAGGTTTAGCAGACCAAACTCGGCGTCCTTCCGTGAACACGACGCCATCGCAGCGACATTTTCTGACAAAATTCGCTGTACAGCTTCCGCGATAATTCCTTCGTCTACCGAGACCTTAATTTTGATTACGGACCACAGAAACGTTAGAGCAGTGCTGGGTTCCCACGGACCCGGATGGTTCGACACGAGTTTTAGCAACCTATTTAGGCAAGTGGCAGATACTTTCTGACGCACAGCGTAAGCAAATACGCCAACGACGGTGGTGATATCGCTGGGGTCAAGCTGTTCAAGGCGGGATTCCAGAAGAATGGGCAATGCGATGTGTAAAGCTTTGACGAGCGAGGAAGGTGGGACTTTACTGAGCAAGTAATGCAAAAAGGGCATATGCTGGACTTCGAGATCGTTAACTTGCTCTTTGATTAAATAGAGCAGCGTTTGCATCACGCGGCTATCGCCAGGAACTTTACATAAGGATAAAACTTTGAGACCGGTTAAAAGTTCAGACACGTGACTAAAAGAAGGGGCTTTCTTCCTTAATTTATGACAAAAAGCAATAAAACCTGGATGGTTATGGAGTTCTTTGGACTCTATTCGACACCTAAAGAGAAGAGGAAAATTTCAGTTATTTGTGCGGGTAATTAGGTCAGAGTTACTTAGCTTACTCCGGTAACTTTTGAAACGAGATTATTCTGTTAGCTACTGCCAGTAAATGATCAGTTTCCATACTGCGATTGAGAACAACTAAACCTAAGACTTCATCAATACTACCGGTTGCTTCAATTTTGCTAACGAGCTGCTCTTGATTGGGGAACGCTGGAGGGTCTCCTAACGTCCTTGTCCTTCGTAAGGGTTTTGAATTGTTATTGTGCAGTGAAGTCGGTACATCAGGGAAACCAGGACCTTTGTAAACCCAGTATCATTAATCTTTTGAGCAAAGAGAGTATTAAGTAAATCAAATACCTCTGTTGTTGCTGCTAGCTCTGTGGTTCACAATGTAATGGGTATGTTTTAATAATCCGTGGCTTCGCAAATGGTTAGTGTCACTAACAAAGTTCAAGTGACGCAAATTAAGCTTGAAGTGCCTTAAAGCCATAACCTGAATTTAGTCTTGTTTCACTAATAATTTTTCACTAATAATGTTCGACGACAACGTGCTGCACTTTTGTAAACACAGTGCTACCCCGTTTAACAAACCTAATCCGTTCCAGGACGGCGGTCTGTCTAAGAAGCGTTCGTTATAGGAAATGCTATTTCCCATAAGATCCAATGGACATAATTTTAATCCGTTCCTGATTTCCGACCGAAAAATGAAAAAGTTGGTTTAAGTAATCGGAAAAAAACACAAAAAAATACATTGACTGCTTAAATAAATTTTTCAAGCATATGCTAATTAATTGCGTTCAGTTCGCGCCTCTCGAAACCACTCTGGGTTACATAAATCTTCGATCTTTTTGCCTTTTACATATCATCCTTGGTTTTCATGTCCGGCACTGATTGGAAGAATCTGTCTAAATTGGCTTGCTTTTGTCCCTTCTTTAATACGGTTCTGGAGAAGTGCAAGATATTGTCGTTGAATATGTCTAAGCATCTGTTCGCTTCAACCTGATCTCGATGCCACGTTTTTGCTTGGGCTTGAATTTCTTCCCATTTCATAGTGTATCGATGTACGGCTGCGGTTAGCATAGGGGAATCAGTGCACTCACCTACCTATTCGTCAGAAGAAATCCCCTTCCCCTTCTTGTTATTACATAATTCTTTGGTGCCATTTAAACACCACTTAAAATTATGAAAAGAACTAAAACTAGGCGGTTTCTAAGCGTTTCGTTCCTAAGCTCAACCTAAGCGGTTTGTTGCAAGAGGCTGAGTTCGTCGTGCGAGTCGCCTTTTCGACTTCGCGTGAGTTCATTGTACAAGATTTTCGCTATACAATGCGTTCGTTAAACGGGGTACTACTGTATAGACAAATTCCACATTCAGATCGCCTTACATGCCCTCTAGCGAAAGCAAACGCAACGAGTGAGAGTCCATTCACTACGCCAAAAACCTGCTTTTCCTACTTGAGCCGACTTCTGTCAAGGTTTATTAAAATGGTAGGCTGTCTCTTGGCGTGAAACTCAGAAATATTCTCGCTGTGTCAGTTTTTTTTTTCTCGTGGCACTAACGTAACTAGCATCTGAATGTGTATCCATAGAAGGAAGTGTGTATCTGCTCTCTGTTAAGCCATTGTATGATTTTAAAAAAAATAAAATTAGGCTAAGCTAGCTTTCAAACTAGGACGCCCTCGTTTGTTACTACCGTACAACCGGGATATACAAAAGTAACATCCTGTTTAACGTGCGTTTTCCCATCAGAAACTTTACCAACCAGATGTCTAATATAACGCTAAACGTATAGTGACAAAAGCTTGCATTTGCAGTTCTGAAAAACATCGGATAATTTTTACTTCATTTTCGCCAAGAAATAGTATAATTTAAGAAAAGTTATACATATTAATAAACGGGAAATTGCAACGCATTTTGGATGCGCGGTTTTCAATTACCATAGGTACCATGACAACACCCTATAGGAAAACTGTGTTGTTTTTATAGATCATGGTTGTTGTTGCTTATAAACATTTACAACTTGCTAGTGTACTTTTGTTACAGCAACCGTTTTCCTTCTGTCTATGATGGTTTTCCTTACAGATCTGAACCCCTAAACAAGCTATTCAAAATAAGCTACGTCATGCGCTGTTGCCATTTTCTCCCGCTCGTGTCCCGTGGTCGAGGAATCGGCTATTACTATCGTTTCGACGGGTGTTCTGGGAATTTTAGGTCTAGTATAAAAACTATAGGACTATGGTGTATTGGTTTTCACTTAGTGTTCAGTAGCATTTGGTGAGCTCAAAATATATCTTTGGTCATCTATAGTGAACGCAACGGGCGAAAGCATTCCACCCGTCTTCTTTAATAAGGAAGCGAAATTGGACATACTTGAATATCTTGATAAATTCTCAATAATTCTAGATGCAAATTTTATTAAGAGTGCTTTGTGGTATGTGAAATTACTACGTTTACTTTGACAGCCACGAAAATCCTTTGGTTCAAAAGTTATGATCTTGTTACTTTCGCTCACAAGAATTTTCGAGCTCGTTGCTCCGATCCTCCGATGCTCCTATGTGGCCTTAACTAGCATGCCCAATATCTTTCTAAATAATACCTTAATTGGTTCAGGGTCTTTATTCACCCTATTTTTTAGTCACTACAATTAAAAAGAAGTGTACCTCCATATTATCTCCAGACGAATTTTCTCCACCTTCGACTTCATCTAACCCAAATGCCACATGCTTATTCACTGTACAACTCGAGCAGTTGTATTGCATGGTTACTCAGTGGATTATTATGGAAGATATTCCTTTCTCTGCTATAGAGTCTCCTGAATTCTTGAAAATACTGCAATTCTTGAATCGGTCTGCGACCCTTCATAACCGGCACACAATTAAGACTAGGATATATAAATCTTACGAATTATTACGTGGAAAAGTCCTAGTTCTCTTAGCGAGCGTTGGCTCTAAAATTTTGTTTACATTAGACACGGACCTCAATGGCAGACCTTAAAGACCTTTATTGTAGTTACAGCGAATTTGATTGACCCCGCCTGAGAACTCCGTTCCATATTTATAGACATCTGTCGTATTCCACATCCCCATAGCAGTGAGGAAATTTGTAACGTACTAAGGGACATACTGATTTCATTCAAACTTGAAGAAAAGGTTTTATCATTACTAGCGACAATGCGAGCAATATGATAATGGCTGTTTCTAGTTTACAGTCTGAATCAATTAACAATTGTCGCACGTAGGTTTACACAGTAACCTTATAGTTAAGGAAGGTCTTAATTCAATTAACTAAGTTATAGGTAAAATCCGCGCATTTGTTGCCGTTTCTCACTGATCGTCATCAATAAAGCGAACTATGGAGGAGTGTTCCAGACCCAATGTGCCAGGAGGTCTGTCGAACGTCCCTTTGCAAATTCAATTTTCTCTTCAATGGAAGTTGAAGCGTTGTGAAAATGTCTTTATAATTGAGTTTCTTTCTTAAAAATGGATAGAATAGCAAAATTAAAGGTAAATTATGCCTGGTTGAGTTGAAATGTAACAAGCAAAATCAATCCTGTTTGCAATAATAGATTTTATGCATTAATTACTTATGGTAAGTAAAGAAATGGTGAATCACACTTAATAAGACCATAAATTACGCTGAAACTCGGTATAAAAAGATTTTTGTGAGACATAAATGAAATTCTTGAAGAAATGTTCCAACACTTAATAACAAATCTGAGGAAGAGAGTCGCAGGGAAGGTCGGAACGTAAATAAAAATAAATGTCTCACACAACTATTCATATTTCGCGGCCATATCTATCTACACGCAGTTATCGTGTTCTTTATTGCAACTACAGTGTTTTGACTCAATGTGACGCGCATTAGACAATAAAACGCGGAAAGTTGATCACATCACATAACGTTGTTGACTCAACACCTTGGAAATAAAACGAGGCTCTGGCCTTCGGTAGTATTAACGGGTAATAGCTAATAGTTTGTACGAATTGTAGCGGTTCTTGAAAATGTCTGAAAGTGGTCCTTTGAATGATGAAGAAGTTGGGCTAGCTTGCGCTGAACCTGATGCTTCTACCAAAGTAACGTTGTTAAAAGATTGACAAGATTTTCCTGTTCGAAATGTGTTAATCGGTGAGTTGTTCTTGAGTAGGATTTCATATTTCAACAAACAATGTACAGAATCAAAGATCCGAAGAAATCACTCGACTTCTATACTCGTGTTTTGGGTATGAGGTTGTTAAAGAAGCTGGACTTTCCTTCTATGAGTTTCTCGCTGTATTTTATGGGGTTCGAAAATGCTGACGACATTCCTACAGATGAAGCCGAGCGTACCAAGTGGACGTTCTCCCGAAAAGCTACTTTGGAACTCACTCAGTACGTTTAAAATTTAATGAGACTTAAAAATTAAGTTATTCACGCCGACTACAAGCAAACGTACGATGTCAGAGCAGTTGCAACGCATGAAGATGACTAATTAAATTCTCACTAATTCTAGGGCGAGTGATTGCCTTAAAAAAATAGCAGGCTTATTTGTCTTTGCTACAATCCTTTTAAATGTCCTGAAAATGTCTGAAAGTGGTCCTTTGAAAGATGAAGAAGTTGAGTGTGTCGTAAATTAAGTATAATTTTGTTATCAGGGAGAGACCTAAGATAGTCATCAAAACATGATAAATGCACCCGTGTGGACAGGAATTATTACTTGCCCAGTTTTTCTTTCCTGATTGCTTTCTTTTGTTAATATTTTTTGTTAATATTTTTTGTAAATATTTATCTACGAATTAAATATTTCTTTTACTACTTCTTTAGTAACTGGGGCACGGAAAATGACCCTGATTTGAAATACCATAACGGAAATTCGGAGCCACGTGGATACGGTATTCGAACATTGGATTTGAGCAAACTCCTACTGAAAGAAGTGAATTTTTGTTAAAGGCCATATTGGAATCATGGTACCCGATGTTGAAGCTGCGTGCCAACGTTTCGAGTCTTTGGGCGTCGAGTTTGCCAAGAAACCTAATGATGGTACTCACGCGTTATTTCTACATACATATACGTTTTATTTATGCCGTTATATTACGTAGGCAAAATGAAAGGAATCGCATTTATCAAAGACCCAGATGGTTACATGATCGAGATTCTCAACAACGAAAACATGGCCAAGTTTTGAACAAAGTTTTGGATTGGTGTTAAAACCCGCGTTCTCTGTGTGGAACAAGATGTTGCCTAGACGAGATTTATCGGAATTCAAGCCGATCATCCTCTATCGAGTGTTAAAACCGTTTTTTTCTTCTTTTCTTTAAAAAAAATCTATCAGATAAGACTATTAATCGCAATAGGTAACCTTTGTTTTTGCTCATTCTTTTAGTCACTTGGAAAAATAGTGTTTTCAGTCCAGTCCAGTTTATGTGGGCCTTCCAGGCCATGCCCCAAAAGATTGATAAGTAGAAAAACAATAAAATAATTAAAACTCTCCAGTTTCACAATAATTCGCCTACAAATGCCAACAAATTGAGAAACGAAGGCAACGTTTCCAAAATTGCAATACAGTTACGTATTATCCAGTTTCAATACGATCATGTTGGACTGAAGTAACTGTTCCTTGCATTCTGCGTAATAATGCTGGCTTTACACTGACATGTCGAAACGTGCGACGCACGACATACACCCACGGAGAAACAAGCACAAAACTCGGCACAGGCATGATGGCGCACACACACGACACATAATTGAGCCCTGCTCAACTTCTGGCGTGACCAGGGCCGTCCTTTCTCTTTGTTGTCATGAAGTGACTCTTTCTTAAAACGTTAACTATTTTGGACTCAGCTGCCACGACTCGCAGCGAGTCATTTTTTAATGGACTACCAAAGACGACGTTACATTGCAGGCGCGATGTCGGCCGCATGTAAGCTTTTTAGAATAAAATAAAAAGATTTATTAGTTAACTCAAACTTGATCAAATCCAATCGTTGGTAAATTGCTCAAAATTGGGTAAAATCTGTTTGGATTTGTAACAAAGCCCATTTCAGAACACTTGAAATTAGAACATCTCAGAATTTGTTTCTGGGAAAATTTTTCTGCGAAAGAGGTTCTAAAAATAACGTCTAGTTGTGCTTCCACTTATGGTATTTTCGTGTTATCTTGTAAAAGTATAGGAAATTCTTTACAAACGATTCAGTGTCTTTTATGAAACTGTTCAACATTTCTTCATCAATTTCTGACTAAATTAGAGGAGGGTAGGGACAAAAGAAACATTACGCGAAAGTAACAAAGGCCATAAAGATTTCACATGGTTGTAAAAAAATTAGTCATGTTACATAACGTTAAGTCGCATAATAAAAAGTTGCAAGTCGAACGATTGAGAATTAATCGATATATTCAATAATGTCTGTTTTTCCTTTTTTAAAAAGAAGAAATAGGTGGTACTTTTTCACACGTTGCGTTCACTATAGGTGACCAAAAATTTTTAAAAATACTTTTTGATCTCACTGAGTGCTACTGACCAAGACACGAAACTCTAAGACAACACTTCCCTTAGTTACTTTACAGAAGTCCTAGAAATTCCAAGAAACCTGTGGAAACGAATTCTCGACCCATGGGAAACGAGTCGGGAAAATGGCAACGCTGCATCACGTAGCATGCTTTGGAGCTAAGAGATGTCGGCTATGAGGAAATCCGTCACAGACAGAAAAACCACGGTTGTCTTAATTTAAGTTAACATTATACACGAATACGATTATACATGAACAGCTGTAAATAATTACGAAGAAAACAACTGTACTGTGTAAAAATAACTGTACTGTGTACAATTTGTGTGTTTATTATACAACTCTTCTTGTAGTATACTACAACATGTTACAATTTGTGTGTTTATTATACAACTCTTCTTGTAGTATACTATTTCTAGACGGAGATTAAGCTAAGATTGTCCAAATTTGCTTGTGACTGTAACTGCAAACATTCGTTACGGTATGTAGTGCATGAAAACAAATTTCATCGGTGAAGTTTCTTATGGGAAAACGCACGTTAACTACGATGTTACTTTTATATACACGGGTTAATCGGTAGAAACAAAAGAGAGAGTCCTAGCTTGAAGGCTAGGTTAACCTTATTTTGAGTTGTTAAGAAGCATATGACGGCTTAAGAGAGTAGAAATACATTTGCATCTAGTGGATATACATTCAGATGCTAGTTAAATTCGTGGCAAGAGTAAATACTGACAATGCGTGCAATGTAATTATTGCCCCGAGTCTCCTCTATATTCATAAATCTGTTAAATACACGGTATTGTGTTAAAGGGCCGGATTAAGGGGGGGGCAAAAGGGGCAAATGCCCCGGGGCCCCCCTTGGCGGGGGGCCCCCCGCCCTAACTATGGGTTTCATTTTTTTTTGACACTCATAAAGGCTTAAAGGGACCCCCGCAAAAATTTTGCCCCAGGCCACCCGACCTCTTAATCCGGCACTGGCTCACATTGTAAAACTGCTTGGTAAGGATTGCTGAAAGTGGACCAGAAGCAGTTCATAAATATAATTTAAAATATTTACGGTTTGCAGGTTTATCTCGTAATTGTTTAGGAAACAAATATTACAGTGAACAAAGTTGTAGTCTTTCATTAACATATTGTTTTATTTTTTCGGACGTTTCGTGCACACGAGGCTGCTAAACTTTCGCTTTCTATCTCAACTGATGTGCCTAAATGTGCGCGAAAAATGGGAAATCGCGAAGAAAATGCCTACAAGTGCCTTAAGAGCCATACGCATCGATGACGAACGACGAACTGCTGCACTCGTGCTGATGTGTTGTCATGGTAAAAGTATACCAATTGAACAAACAGCAACAGTACGCGCGCAACTCCGTATTCTCGTCACAACTCTTATTTTTGCTTGACTTTTGCAACCAGAGATTGTGAGTTATGACGAAAGTAGCTTCCCAACATCAGCTATACCACTTTATTTAATTAATTTTTGGATTGTGAAACATAAGGTACCATAACGTTTTGTTATCGTTTAATAACAATATTCACGCGTTGCATTCTATGCGTTCAAATTGTTCCGATTACGGAGTTTTAAACGGTGACTGCAAATGTCTCTAATTGTTGGTATGTAGGTAAAAAGTTATTTTGAAATCTTGAGGGCGGAAGATGTTCAAGAATACGTTCCAAAGTGGCTTTTTGTCCATACTCTACAGCGTAAGAATCTTATGAAAAGCAATAACAAGGTTTACAATAATATTTCCCAACTTCCTCAGAATTCACTTGTTGTTCCCTCACAGTAGCAAGTTACCTTCATCTGCGCGTCACGCACACTCAATGAAACGACAAACCGAAGGACACTCGCATGAAGAAATTATGCCAGAAAAC